>LPNX010218885.1:1320618-1367499 GCA_001517045.1 Pseudotsuga menziesii
TTAATGCATTTGACTTGGAGGAAAAATCGCGTACAATCACCTAGAAGAAAAGAAGGACGAGACTTGTTCCGAAGAACAAGTGATGACAGTTCGAGAAATAATCCAAGAATGAAGAATAATATGACGAATGCAGTTATGTGACACTATTGAGCGACATCATTGATGCGAAACCTTCCAGCGATAAAGAAGTAGCCAAGAAGAAAGGGAAGGAGAATACCAGTTCAAGAAGAATGATGTCTAAGATGCAGTATCGAGACCTAAAGGGAAGTTATTAGTTCCATCATGCAATAAATGGAAACATCGTGGGATACAAGGCAAGATTCGTAGCACGAGGCTTCTCACGGAAAGAAGGCATAGACTACGAAGAGACATTTGCAGCCACTAGACAGACACATCACAGGCAGAATCATTAAACGAGTGGCTAGGTCCTCCATGCCACAAGTCAAGTAGTAAATCAGGTTAAAAAAAAACTGGAAGGTAATGGATGGGTGGAGACAGTGAATGACGAAGCCAACACTAGCAAGCCAAAATAATGGTGGGAATGACTACCTCTATTCTCCCTAGGAGGGTAAAACCAATGAGTATAGATCAAGAACTTCCAAGTCTAAGTAGGGACATCAATACATAATACAAATACATCCAAGTCCATATAATTATGATCGTCAAATCATGACACTACATGTTAATACATGTCACAAAGACGAGTATAAGAGCAATGATAACCATAACACAATATAATAAAAGCTGAGTCATAATTATGCATATAATCCATCTGAACCATCATCTGTCCAATGAGAAAGTACTGGTATAAATTTGGGCATCAATAACTGCTCTGTAAATGACTAAATGGCTACATCAGTCCTCAAATCTGAGTGTCCTGAGACTTAGTCCTGACATGGGAGAGTACAATAGTCCACGAATAAAATAATGATCCAACAAAACTGCTCATCTCAGCATCGCATATGTAAGAGATCTGGCTAAAAAATGTACTGTATCTGAAAAATAGACTATGGTAGCCCGACTACTATATATGTGATAACAGTACGCTCATGGACTTATAGTCCTACATCCCAAATCTCTGCAAGATATCCACTGCATACTTTCCTTGTGTCAAGAAGATCTCACCTGGCTTTTGCCAGACTTCTAAGCCAAGGAAGTAATGCATCAATCTGAGATCTTTCATCTCGAATTCAGAGGTAAGCTCCCTCTTACACTGGTCTATCAACTGTTCGTTACCTATAAGAAACAAGTCATCTACATATAGAACAAGTATCAAGACATGATTATGAACAACTTTAAAGTACAAGTTAGAATCAGCTGTACTTTTGGAAAAGCCCAAGCTATGGAGAAATCCATCCATTCTGGCATACCAGACTCTTGGAGCCTGTTTCAATCCATACAAGGATTTCTTTAGTTTACATACATGGGTCTTCTTCCCATGAGTCACAAAGCCTTCAGGTTGTTCAATATAAACTTCTTCCTCAATCTTACCGACTGTCTTTACATCCATTTGATGTAACTTCCATCTGAATACTGCAGCAAGTGAAATGATGGTTCCGATGGTAGTGTACCTGGCAACATGAGTGAATGTCTCGTCATAGTCAATGCCTTCTTTCTGAGTGAAGCCACAAGCTACGAATCTGGCTTTATACTTCTCCACACTACCATCTGCAGCATGCTTGATCTTATAAACCCATCTGGAAGTCACTACTGACTTTCCTGTAGGTCTGAGAACAACTTCCCAAACATCATTCTTCATGATTGACTTATACTCTTCAATCATGGCATCAACCCATGCCTGTTTACTTGCTGCTTCTTCGTACGATGAAGGTTCTGAACTGATACGCTGACTCATAAGACCGGAGTACTTTTGTGGTCTTATGCTTTCTCTGGAAGTCTCGGGAGGAGCTTTATGCTTCTCGCCTTCTTGTACCGTCTCTCGGTACCAAGCAGGTCTCCTTTTGGAAGGAGGAACTTCAAGTAGTTCGCCTAGTGGACTTTCAATGTTCTCAGGAACATCTGGAATTTGATGATCAAATTCCCCTTCCTCCCTCTAAATTTCTAAATCTGGAAACTCAAGTGGAGCAACTGTATCTTCCGATGAAAGCACTAGTGTTTTACGAAACACAACTTCCTCATGGAAGATCACATCTCTGCTGACCTCAATGTGCCTCTGTCCAGGTATATATACTCGATAAGCCTTCGAGCAATCACTGTACCCAACAAATATACCTTTTCTTACCAGAGGGCTCTAGCTTGGCCCTGTTCTCTTTTGTCATGAACATACACAGGAGTACCAAATATCCTCATGTGATCAGCTGCAAGTTTCTTCTTGGTGAAGACTTCTTCTGCAGTCTTTTCCCCCAAGATAGCATGTGGGCTTCTGATTTGGATGTAAACAGCAGTTCCTGTAGCTTTAGCCTACAAAGACAAAAGAATATCTAAATCAGTGATCATGGCTTTAGCAGCCTCACAGATCGTTCTATTCTTCCTTTCTGCAACCACATTCTGCTGGGGGTTGTAAGGCACTGTCAGTTCTTTCTTGATTATTGCTTCTCAACAAAAATCATCAAACTCATTAGATTCATACTCACCTCGTTATCTGATCTCAAGATACGGATGTGTCTACCGGTTTGATTTTCAATCAGTGTCTTAAACTCTTTGAACTTGTCAAAGGTTTCACTCTTGGCTTTGAGGAAGTAAATCCAAGACTTCCGAGAGTAGTCGTCAATAAACAAGACATAATATAAACACCCACTCAAGGAGGGTGAAGACATGGGCCCACAAATGTCAGAATGAATCAAATCCAAAATGCCTTTAGATCTACTCTTGCTTCTGGGAAAGGATTTCTTAGTGTTCTTACCTAGAGCACATCCTTTGCAGATTCCTTCTGTTTTAGAGAAACTTCTGGCATACCTGTAACCATCTTCTGCAATCCTGGGAGAGCTGTGTAGTGAAGGTGTCCAAACCTTCTATGCCAAAGTTTACAAGAATCAACTACATGAAGAGGACTCTGTAGCCCTTGTCTTCTAAACCAGCAACAGATAAAAGATTCTTCTTTAAACCAGGAACATAAAGAATATCATCAATATGAAGAACTGTACCTGAGTCAAGTTGAAGTGAAGTTGAGCCAACTCCTTCAATCTTGTAAGTGGAGTCATCTCCAAGTTCTATCTGAGTGGTGAACTTCTTTCTGTAACTGGTGAGGGTTCCACGGTTACCTGCATGTGCATGGAGGCACCACTGCCCACCAACTAAGAAGTGGAGCAAGCTGAGAAAGAACCACTTAGAGCAGAAATCAAGTAGTACTCTCATTTAGGCTCATTTGTTTTATTAACATTGGTTTTCTTCTTCTTCTTTGGTTCTTCATCTTCTTCTTCCTCTGCTTCTGTAGCAAATGCTTCAAACCTTCTTTTGGGTTTCTTGTTTTTCCTACAGTCTTTAGCATAATGTCCAAACTTGTGGCAACAATAACATTCAATTTTAGACATGTCAAAAAACTATGGAGGAGTTCAACAAAAAGTTTCAGGAGGTTGTGAAAAGCATCCTTTCCGATTTCAAGCCACCTGACAAATCCATCCTTGTGTATTACATGGAGGCCTTAGGCGGAGAATTGTGATACCAACTTAGGTATAAAGAACTAGGCGATCTTAAGAAAGCTCAAGAACTAGCTATTAAGATTGACTAGAATATGCAAGCTTCAGGAAAATCAAGCATTCTTGGATACATTAGAGCCCTTATCCCTCGTAAGCAACAAGAGACTAAGGCTAAGGATCCCATGAATCACATGCAAGAGGTTTATGATAAGAAAATGAAAGATATGAATGAAGGGATGGAGGCCTTATGAGCTGATTATGCAAATCAACTAAAGAATATGCAAAACCGAGTAATAAACATGGAAAGATCTCAAATCAATCAGAAGAATTTTCCTCCTGAGGGTAATTGGGTTCAAAATAAAGCTCCTCAAGAAAAATCCCCCTAATCAACTAGATTCCACCAACGTGGTTGAAGAAGTCATTCCCTACTGCAAACCCTATGAGGCCCTTCATGAAGAGTCCACCTGTTACATGGCCCATCAAATTTTAGAGCATGGTGTTCCAGAATCAAGTGATAGTGAAGAGTATTCAAGAGAGCCTGAGTATGTTAATGTTGTAGGACAACTCCATCCCGTCACCACAGAAACTTGGAGTCAAGCGAGAGAATACAGTCAACAATTGGATAATTGTACTAAGAACTTTGGTGCAAGACTACAACTGAACAAATTAAAGAAATGCCTAAGTTCAAAGGTCTCACCTATCAGAGGAGGGACAATCCAAGAACTTCAAAGAATAATCAATATCCTCCTAAGGTAACCACTCCTCCTGATTCAGATAATGTAAATAATGATAATGGGAATTCCAGAGCAAAGAGAAAAATTGTTGAAAGTTTTAAATGCTCCCTCTCCCAAAAAGGTAATTTTTAAAGAACCTTTAGAATAACCTCCTCCAACTCAAAATAATGTCCTAGATGATCCTATTGTAGTTTTGCATACTGTGGATTCAAGAAAAGAAGATCATCCCCCTTTCTATGTATAATTGATGATGGGTGATCTTCTTCTACATAATTGTATGCTTGATTTAGGATCCTCTTCCAATATAATGACTAGGAAAGTTATGAAACAACTGAGCTTAAGAACAACTAGGCCTTATTGAAATTTCTATGTTATGAATTCCAAAGAGGTGGGTGTGGTAGGAATTATCCTAAATCAACCAGTGAGACTGGCTAATTACCCAGATATTCATATAGCCATGGACATTCTTGTGATTGATGTGCCAAATAAATGGGGGATGTTGTTGTCTAGAAAGTGGGCTGCTACCTTGGGAGGATGGATCCAAATGGATTGGACTTATGCTACAATACCTGCATCAGAAGATTCATGGGTAAAGTTGCGTAATGAAAAGGAAAAGAAATATCATGTCGAAAACCCTAAGAAACCCTTAAATGAGTATGTTTACAACACTAATGATATTGGAACCTACACTTGTTATTCTACCTTTTTGGCTCCCCTTAGAGAAAAAATGAAAGATGAGAAGGTAGATGAGATATGGAAAATGAACTTTGACGGTGCTCACTGCAGAGTTGGGAAGGGGGTAGGTGTTGTCATCACATCGCCTAAAGGAAAAACCTTCAACTTTTCCTATAGATTGGAGCTTGAGGCGACAAATAATGTAGTTCAATATGAAGCTCTTTTACTTGGGTTAGAAACAGATAAAGACATGGGGATTAAGATATGTAATGTTCTCTTTTGCTTAGGCATTGAGGACCAAACCGCTAACCTATGTGATTCCTGTGGGTTTGAGCGGGTACTGACAGTTAGGGAATCAACTGAAGACTGATGCCATCTACAAAAAATCTAGGGCATCAATATTATATCACCATCAGGTCGAAGAGAGCCACCGGAGCCAAAGGCCACCAACATGCATGACATCTAAGCATTATTTAATGATGCATGCACCTGATTAAGTCTCCATGTGCATGCATGCAAGTCAACTGCAAATTAGAAGTTAGTGACCTAATTAAGTCAAAAGTTAGGGTTTTCGCAGTTGAAAGTTATAAAAGAAAGATAAAGTGAATGGAGACTTTACTTTTGATTATTATATGATTTTGGAGCTCTTGAGTAGCAGCACAGCATGCGACCACAGCAATTGGGGTCGAAGACGGCGTCTTCGGCAAACGGGGTTTCGGCAATGAGATATCTGCCCTAGTCTCATCTAGGGTAAACCATCCAGGTTCACTATCCGCTCTTCAATTTATTCATTCCTTTACAGTTATCTACTATCCATCAGAGATTGTTTGCAGGGACGCGTGTGCAGCCGTAAGGGGGTTTTTAGCTGGAAAATCCCAAATCATTCGCTGGGTCCTCAGATCTCATTTTACCTTCAGAACCCAGGCACCATTCTCATCATTGATACCATACTCCAGTACCCGGTGATTATCAGATCCGGTCTTGCTCATCCGGAGCAGTTATCAGCAGTTTCAAGATCAAGGGGCGTGCGCAGCTAAACCTCCAGATCAATTCCCTAGCCTGCCTAGAGACCTCAGAACTTCCGCATGTGTCAAGCATCCTCTCTGGCACTGGAAGACTACCACTCCTGCAAATTCTCAGCTTCAACGGGCACCTCCTTCACTAAAAACGTCACCCTTAGCTGATTTTGGGTACGTGCTACTGGGGTATCACCGGAGGCAGAAAGTACCAGTTCATCTCTAGATCGGCTCTTGATGCATGCATATTCTCTCAGGAGCATTTCAGCCAGCTTATCAGTGGTAAGTGTTACATTCTATCCTGCAAACCCTAACCCTAATTTCAACTATAAAATAGGGAAATTTTGCATGGCAGTTTGCATGCCCGGCTATTTCAATAACTTTGCATAGAATTAGAAAATATCAGTATTTGGGATATTACAGTGGTATCAAAGCATGTTCCTTGCCAATTGTGGGCTTGAACATGAGAAGTAGATGAATACATAAGAGGACACTTTTGTAACCTATAGGAAAAGAAGGAGTAGGTACACGGAGGACTTTGAGGATATCCAACTAGAAGATACCAACTCAGACATGGACCCAACAGGTATATACTCTGACAGGGGAAAAGGAACGGGAGAAGATGAGGACAGGATGGAGTTTCACAACCCAGTGTCTGCATTGCAAGACTTAGCCAAAGGGAAAAAAGATGTACTTAATGCAATCAATAGATTATCGGCGAAACCAGAACCAGGTAACAGCAGTACACCTCCTTCACCGGTAAATAGAGGGTCTACAAGCAACAGTGGGAAGGTTGCATACACCAATATACATAATACACCCCACATATATACCAGACCTTCCAACATGCCTACTATGCCTCACTTCTTGGCAAGATGTAGTAGGAGGTCCAGTCATGCAGGTAGAACCTAGTGAACCCTTTGGGGCTTATTTGCAGGAATACAGGTACTTAGGGGATGAGTTTCATGCAGCCATTTCTTTTTTGGATTTTTGCAACTTGAAGAGTAGGAACAAGCCCAGGAATTTCAACAAGGGATTCAATCATAACTGCGAGTTGCAGAAAACCTTGGGCAGGTTGACCATCCCAAATTTTGATGGGGCTCGCAGAGGTTTAGCGAGGATATGGGTTCAAAAGTTGGATACCTACTTCCAAATCAATCCCATGACAGAGACAGATGCCATTAAATTGGCTACACTCCACCTAGACGGGGAGGCTCATGAGTGGTGGTACCACGTATTAGTGACATTGGGTCACAACACCATTCACTCCTATGGTGAGTTCATTCAAAAACTCATGGAGAGGTTCGACAGGAAGGATCCAGAGATACATTTCAGAGAATTGGCTCAACTCAAACAGATAGGTAGCGCCGAGGTCTTCATCTCAGAATTCTAGAGGATAGCGGTCATGGTAACAGATGTGTCAAAGAGCAGGTTGGAGATGTTGTTTACTGAGGCCCTAACAGAGCCACTACGGGGATGGGTGAAAGCCTACAAACCCCCCACTCTACAGGATGCCATTAGCAGGGCCAGAGATCTCCAGGATTTGGTTCCCAAGAACAAGTTCCCTCTCAAAACCAACTTTCCAGTTAGGGACAAGAACAAGAAACCTTTCCAGCAGGATTTTGTTGATGAAATTGGCATTGATGCCAACATGGACTTGCAGTAGCCCCACAGGTTGTCACTGATGCCACCAAGTCCCACTTGCAGTGCCTTGGACCCCTTACAGAGATGGTTTGTGCATTGGAGCACCTTGTACCCAGTTGACAAGGTCCCTATACCCACAAGGTTGGATCTTGGAGCCACCACCTTGTTGACGATGCTGAAGAACCTAGAAATGGTGCTGCAGCCTTGGTAGATGATGGAGAAGCCCTGAACAGGTTGAAGAAGCATTAATGACCCATTCTGTGGTCATTCATGCCCTGATGGTGTCATGGTACCCTAGGAGAAGGCCTAGCAACCCCACAGGTGATGCCATGATGGATCTTGACCCTTGGAGGTCCTCTTGTGTTGTTGAGGTGGTTGAAGAAGCCCATGAAGCCTCTTACTTGATGAAGAAGCTTTGAAGAAGTCGTTGGACCCACACTTGATGGGTTAATGGTCCTTGAACCCTTGAAGGAGATGATATGGTTACTTGTGGATGATGGGGTCCTTGGTCACACATGTCATGGTGTTGGGATTCTTTGATGAAGCCCTTGATGGCTTGATACACCCTTGCATGTGATGGTTTGGGTCTTGAACCCACACATATGGATCTTGAAGATGATGAGTGACATGACAAAAACACCTTGTTAACTCATCCTTATGATATGACTTGAGGATAAACCCTAAACCCTCTTAAAATGGTGGTACAATGTCTCATGGACATTAAAAACATTTTATTTAAATATTATATGATTCAAATTCAGTTTTTAAATACAAAATAAATACTTACCTTGCTCACCCTAGAAGTCGGACCTAATTCAAAGAGTGGACAACATGAATGTGTATATAAACACATCACCTTCACACTCCAAAAAGTTGATTAAAATCAACACAAAAATTAATATTTGTTTTTAGAAGGTTGGCTCCACAAAATTTATAAAAGTTTCTTATCAGGTCGGCCCCAAAATATGAAGGGAAACGTGTATAAATAGAAGTGATGTCTTGTTCATTTTAAGGTGGATTCGTGGGAGTATTCTGAGAGCTCTGATTTCGGATTAGTGACTGAGGTAGCCGCAGTGGAGGTTCCATCTCTGATTTTCGGACAGCCACACATCTCTAATTTTTATATGAAGTATCCCTTTCTAATTTTCGGGTGAGCTGAGCTCTGATTTCGGGTATACAGTGACTGAAGCAGCCACAGTAGAGGCCTGATTTTTTACTTGCAGATCCGCAGAAGCAAAGGAGACTGGGCCAGCCACTGAGGAAGAATTTCGGACTGTCTTTTTACACCAGAATTTCAGACTGTCTAAACTCAGAAAATTTCGACTGTTAGGGCATCTGAGGGCACACTTTTGCAGAGATAAATTGCAGAATACAAGGAGAGTACAACTATGATCTTGGGCAGCCTTAATCTCTGCCTATTTGTTGACAAAAACTTAAACAAGCCCAGAGAAGGAGTTCTGATCCTGATAACCAAGGACTCTTGAAAAAGCGACTGGAGATTCTGGTATGTAAATCAAGTTTTCAAAGGTATGTAGATTATGCTCTTGATTAGGAAGCCATTCCTTTTGTAATGCACAAAGGAGTTACTCTTTGTTTTTAACAAAGGTATGCAAACAGTCCATGTACAGTTCAAAGTGTTCTAAGTATGTAGGTGAGCTTCCAGACCTCTACACAGTGGGATAGATATACCCAGTAATAACATTTATGACGAGTGGCACAAACAGTGAAATAAGTATTGTTTACACAGTAAGTGCATGATGTAACCAGCATTACATAGTACAATGACATGCTCAGTTTTCTTCACACAGTTACATCTACTCAGAAATACATACTCAGTGATACTTACACAGTTGAATGTCCAAGTGATTAGTGACTAGACGATGATATGATGATGCATACACCTATGATGTGACATGATGTGCTAGTGATGACTGATGTACCATGTCCAAGTTGAGTTGATACACAATCTGAGTTTGAATGAAGTCATCATACTCAGCCAAGAATACAGAGTATGATGTCAACATACTTCATCAAGATAATAAGATGCGGGCATTTGTTAGTACACTAAGGATGCTTGAATGTGGTATTTTATGGTCTTCCTGATAAAAGCATTACGTCCCTAAAAAATTACTTGGAATTTTTTTTTAAGAGGTGGCATAATGGTGAAGAACATATGATGACTGCTTTAGAGAAGGGCTTTGACCAACTAAAAAGGATAAAAGAACAAATTGAGCAACACCTCCATGATGATCTCATTGAAAAAGTTTATCAAAATTCAAACATTGTTGAAGATCCTCCTCAAGACCCCTCAACAGAAACTGTTGAAGATCCTCCTCATGACCCCTCAACAGAAACTATTGAAGATTGGGGATATTTTCATGATTATTTCAGTGATGATGATCACATTTGTACACCAGACCCACCTAAAGAAGAAACCATTATAGAGGCTTATAAGGAAACTTATGAAGAAATTCATGAAGTTTGTAATGTGTATGATGACACCCCTCCATGTTCACCACTTAGGGATGAAGTTTTGGAATGTTTTACTACCTGTAATACCTTTGAAACCAAAATTTCTAAGGATGATCATTGTGAACATGAGGAGGTTAGTTATATCCAGTAATGTGATACTAGCGATGAAGACACTCTCACAACTGACATAGATGGGAATGATGATTGTTGGACTTTTATTGAAAATCCAAAATATGAGACTTTTGAAAATATTTTTGAGAATCCCATCTATGACATGCCTAGAGAAGGGAGTGTGGACCTTGAGACTTTGGTGCATCTTGGTATGGAAGGTGAATGTTCAAATTTTTCATATGATCATTCAAAGTCGTGTCATTCAGAAGCGTACACAAGTATCAATAATAAAGACTTGGAGAAAGAGTACAATGAAGATCTAGATTGGGTGTAATTAATGGAAGAACAGTCTCAGGTTTCATCTTCACATATAGAGGTTCCTTATGATTTGGAGCAGCTTGGGGCTTATACAAAGAATTATCATTTGATAAGCCTTGTTGAATAGTGCGATGGAGTAATCGATGTGCCTCATCAAACAAATGCGTACATTAGTCCTATCCAATCTTGGATAGAAAAATCATGTGAGAACACCTGCCAGTTTGGGAAGCAGTTCGATAACATTATCCATGCCTATGATTCCCCATCCAAACCGCCTATTCCGGATCATCACACAGGTTTTCATTTCTTAATAAATGTGTCCTCGCTTTCGTTGGTAATGAACGACAAGACAAAAAGTTTTAAGGTTGATAAAATGCTTAGGTGGTTGCATTGGATGTTTGATTTTAACTAAGATGTTATTTTATTTTGCTTAGGGTAGGAAAATAAGCTCCTTAAAATGAGCATTTACTTTCTACATTTATTTTCTGTATTTAGTTTCTAATAAAGCAACCTATGGTTCATTCGACTTTTTCATAAAACTTGTGCTACTAAGGTTTTCTTGTCAAGTTGAGATGTTTTTACAGATCATAAGAACTAGAGATTCTGGAGTTCTCGTATCCTCTCCTTGCCTAAAGACCAGATCGAGCACACGTCCCACAAATGGAGTCAGAATGTTAACCACCAAAACCAACTAGGTGGACAACGATGTACCACGCACATGTTGGATGTGCCTTGAAGATAAGAATGAAGTACTTAATGATTATGTCAAACGAGGAAGCTCTTCTTCTCTTCTTTTCTCTATGAAATTTTCGCACCCTTGCGGGGGATTTTGTAAGGATATGTCAGCATGAAGGTCTAGTTTTTTGTAACTTAATCACCTAAGACTTAGTCATTAGGGAAGTCCTTTCATTGAGTGTTTTTTCGCTTGGATAATTAAAATTTCATTTTAGAGATTTTAATTATTTGAGTTTTTCACTCAAAATTACCTCCAAAGTGGTGAAAGGTGTTCTAGTGATCGAGTCCATGGGGTGATTGGGGCCTAGGAATGTTCTATATTACCATGCTAAACATTGTCCAGAGTCTTGCGGAATTTCATTAAGTTTTGCCTAGGATTTTTTAATTTTTTGTGATTAAAAATTGTCCCTTAGGACAATTTGTTGTAATGTAAAAGAGGGTTACTTGGTGCACTTTATTGTTGTATAGAGGTATGGGTACTCAGCAAAAATGGCATGAGACCCCCTACACCCTTGGGCCAAGTTTGAAGTTATTCGGACAAGTATTACTATGGTTTTGGTCACTTTTTCCAAAGTCAGTCAAGGAAATCAAGAAAATTGGCGATTAATTAGAAAGCCAAATTTTGGAAAAGTGACTGTAGTCACTTGGGGTGGCCAAGTAAAGGTTCTAATGTTTATATTAGGTTCCTAAGATAAATTTAAAACCCAAAGGGGGGGGACCAAGCAAGCATATAACAAGTTTTGAGTTGCCGACTCTAGGGGGGTGCCCCCTTCTCTCTTTGATTTGTTGGGTGAGCTAAAGTCAATGGAAGAGGCCCCACTATGGTGGTTTCCTCCCCATTTGACATAGCAATAAAGTTAAAAGCATTAAAAGGGGGGTTTCTCTCCCCATATTTGAGAAAACAAACCTTGGTTTTGCCCTCCTTGAGCAAATTCGCCCCCCTCTCTCCCTTATGACACTTGTCTAGCAAGAAAAGAGCCTCTCTCTTTCATTTTTCCTATTTAAGGAGGCTTCCAATCCTCATTTGGGGGACAATCTCTCATGCTCTCACTCTCTTTCTCTCTCTTGCTCTCTCTTGCTTGCATTTTGCTCTCATTTTGCTCTCATTCTTTGAGATTACTGTAATTTTCAGCCATTGGGCCTTTTTATTAAAAAGATTTGGAGGAGATCTTGTGTTGTTGGGTGGTGACTTGTTCCCGTTTTCTCAAGTTCTTTCAAGTACAAGTGAGGCCAAAGAGGCAAACTATTTTTCCTTCGTAAGATCTTCATAGTTTATGTAGATCTTATGAGTTTCTCTCTCTTGCATTCAAGAACTTCAAACATTTCTTGGTTGAATAGTTTGATTTCTTTAATCATTGTGAGAACCTCACCTCTCTTTGTGTTTGTTTAGCTTATCTTTCAAGTTGCAGGTTATCCGGATTGAAGAGTGGCATTCTTTGGTTAGATGCCCCACTTCTTCAACCATTTGAAGAGCAAAGAGCACACTAACTCCTTTAAAAAAAAAATGCATTTTTCTTTATCTTTATTTGCATCTTCAAGTCTAGCTTAAATCTTCATTTTACAAGTTATTTGAAGCCATTGATTCTATAATTTTTATTACATATCTTGAGCAAAAATTTTACACTTGTATGCAAGGTGTCCCAAAGTGATTTTGGGCATCTTTTACCACATTTTACTTACTGATTTTTGCAGGTTTAGGGTTTTACAAGGGGAAACTCTCTCAAAGTTTGGGCAGAAAATAGTGCAAAGAACCCCCAAGGGTCACCACTTCAAAACCCATTTCCTCAAAGTGGTCAAATCCTCACTCTCTTTCTCATTTTTCCTTATCTAAAGGTGTTGAATTTTCTGTCATTGTAACAAGTCCAAGAGAGTCTCTTGGACTTGATTATTTGTTTGATTTTCAAAGTTATATCTGAGGCATATATTTTGGCCATCCCTTGCATGCAAAGGAAGTTGGGCTTGCCCACCCTTGTGTTGCAAAGTGAAGAGGGGCTAGGGCTTGTTATTTTCCATTATTTACTTTTAATTGTTTGGTCCATCTCTTATTTAGGAAGAGAGTTGTGTGCCTAGGTTCGCATTTGTTATTATTTGAAATTTGCCATCCGTTGCATGCAAAGGAAGTTGGGTTTGCCCACCCTTGCATAGCAATTGAAGAAGAGCTAGAGTAATTAGTTTTCATATCCGCAAGTTTATTTTTTGCCCCATACTTTGCATTTGGAAAGTGGATTGAGTGGCTATGATTAATTCTTTTTTAGCTTTATTTTATTTTTTCTGCCCGCACCTTGTAAGTGATTTGGCTTTGCCATCCTTGCAATATCGCGTTGGCTAGCATTTTTATTTCAAGTATTTGCTTATTTCCTTTTGCCCACACTTCACAATCGAGTAGGCTTTGCCTCCGTTGTGATATCGCGCTTGGCTTGTTTTGTTTAATTTTTGCTTTAAGGATAAAATTTACCACAAGCCCTATTTTTTGCCCCGTATCCTCACCCCCCGCCAGTTCAACCGATCTAGGGTGACGAGAAAGGGCAAAGATTTGTGTTGGCTAATTTAATAGGCACCCAAATAAGTATCTTCATTAGAAAGGAGAAAAAAGAGGTTTGACCTATGGAGCTAGTGGGGTAGAGGCCGTAGGGGGTTTCGTGGCACTTTGTGTCCTCGGGTTGAGGACCCAACAAGTTTCGAAATTTACCACAAGCCCTATTTTTTGCCCCGTATCCTCACCCCCCGCCAGTTCAACCGATCTAGGGTGACGAGAAAGGGCAAAGATTTGTGTTGGCTAGTTTAATAGGCACCCAAATAAGTATCTTCATTAGAAAGGAGAAAAAAGAGGTTTGACCTATGGAGCTAGTGGGGTAGAGGCCGTAGGGGGTTTCGTGGCACTTTGTGTCCTCAGGTTGAGGACCCAACAAGTTTCGAGTTTGACCTGTGGAGCTAGGTGGGAACCTTGTGTTCCCATGTTGAGCACCAGACATTCTCTCTCTAATCGAAGGAGATAGTCTCTTGGGGTAGACAAAAAAGAATCTAAGGCTTTTAAGGTGAAAAAATTCAATGACTTAATATGAAATTTCTCATTTACACATTATGTCAAACACTTGATCTAACTAAGGTTTATGATTAAAAATTACAGCTTAATTTGAAATATAAATCACCAAGATCAAAAACTTTCCAAGACTAAAGCAAATCATTCACACATGAATACATAGAGAGTTTGGTCAACAGACCAGGCAAAACCCCAACTCTAGGGAAAACCCTAGAAAGAAGAAATTATAATTAAAAAGAGAAACTCATAAATTTTCCCAACAACACAGAAAAATTATTCTTCATACCCTTATAGGCAAAATTCCCAAAATTAACCTAGCAACAAATTACCTCAAAAATTGTGCCAGCAGTACTATACGATCTGTTGTGCCTTCACCCGTGTGAGTACGGACTGTACAGATTCTTCAACACGTGTGAACTGTACGGACTGTACTTCTTGTACTTTTATGTTGCCTCGAGATTCGTGCCCACCTACAATAAATGTTGTACGGACCTATCAAAGTTTTGTACCTTCTGCCTCAATTTATGTGCCTTCACAGTGTGTTGTACAGATTGACAGGTGCATTAAATGTTGTTGTACTTTGCTGCTACTTGCATTGGAATTGTGCCAAGGGTTTTCTCTCTCTCTCTCCTTCAGTCTCAATCTCTTCTCCTCTCCTCATTAATGAATTGATGGTGTCTAATTTGTCCTTTAACCCTAGTTTTATACTTTAAATTCTGTAACTACCTCATCTAACCAACTTAATCTTATGGTTGAGATGCTTTTTACAAAGTCTAGGGTTCTCACTTAATGCACTCGTATTTAATAATAATTCACTTTAATTTATTAAATATCTTTTAAGTGAGACCCAATACAATAAAGTACAAAACATCATTTATTTATATATAAATCATTCTTATACATAAATGTACATAATGGACAAATCACATGTCCTCTTTATCACACAACACCCAAAACTATAAAGAGGACCTTCAGAGTTAAATTTTCAACATAAGCTAAGAAACTAAAGATAAAATTATTCTAGGAGTTTGAAAGGAAAAACTGAAACAAGACTTTGCAAAAGAAAATTAACTCAACAACATGAAATACAAATTAATCCATCCACATAAGATTCACTTTAAGCAAAATGATTGTATGATGTAGACCAGTGCCAAATGGAGTCTGAAAAAGGAGTGTTGTTGTGATAAATGTTTTGCAAATGTACTTGGTCAGTTTTAATTATTAAAAGATGGGTGGATTAAGGGGAAAAGGGAATTCCAAATATACTCCGAGGTACGGGGAATGTGTCGGGGTTTTGACAGAAGTGGTTGCTCGCAAGAAGATGTGGGCTAGATGGAGTCACGGGGGTGTTCCCAATACTACACCAAACAAGGGTGTAGCCTAACAGGGCCCCGTGGTCACTTTCTAGTTGTTCCCGCCTTCTCCGAAGAATTTGCCCACAAATGACAAACTTCGTGTACGTCAGATTTTCGTATGTTCAAGGGGGCGTTGATTTTTTTAAGATGAGTTGCTTAATTAGATGCGAAAAATTATAAAGTGCACACTTCCGCTTTTGGTTATCCCAAGGATCAGGGCGAGCCTGCGACGGGGCAAGAGCATACACGAAAATGGCGGATGTTTATTCCAATTTGAGATTGTGAAAACGAAAGCAAAGTGTGAAACTAATTACTACAGCCAAGAGTCGCCTTCAGGCCTGAAGGTCATACTCGAGAGAGCAAGGCTAGGTTAGTATTAGATTACTTTTACAAAAAGCTAAAGAAAAAACAATCTAACTAAAGCAGAACTATCCTAAAGCAATAATGATATAGAAAGATCATAACAGCAAACCATCAAGGAGACTACACATATCCCCAGGGGGGATGGGGTGCGGGCGCTTGGAAATCCCACTTGCTTTTCTTACTATTATTATATTACAAGTGAAAATGGTGGCCACCTTTGGTCCTTACAAATTTGGATCCAAAGGCTTACAACTTTTAGGAATGAAGAAAGAAAGAAGAAAGTTGTTCTGAGAGGCCTTTGATGGCCTAGATCTTCAATTTTTCGACAACACTTCCCCTTGTCCTATCAACAAAAGACAAAAACAAGCCACTTGTCCTGCACCAAATGTCCTAAATATAACGTTAAAAGCATAAAATATTTAACTACTAAAAGACAGAAATAATGCACAAGTACTTAGAGAAAACTAGATCTACTTCAGAAATATCACTTTATGCTTCTAGATGTAGATACATGCTTAAATAAATCAACCTTTAGATATTCTTTTGAAAGAAATACTAATTCACTAAACATGTGAGTAACTGTAACCAAAGGGGCAAGTTTGATTTTAAAGGAGAAAGAGAGGGAAAAAAGAGCTTGTTGCCGAGAAAGATTTGCTCAAACACTTCGTAGTGGGATGTCGAGGGACTATGTTATTGGAGATTGTTGGAGATCGAGTGGAGTCAAACTAGGTCCACACTTGCTCCAAGCTAGATACCCTGAAACTCAATCACAAACTTGCATACTCGTGAGATCTTGAAAACATATATAAAAAGAGACTAAAATAGCATGGAAATAAGCTTATTTGACATGAAAATCTTTGATCTCTAAGCATACATGAAAAAATAGAAATGAAAGTAAACTTACTTACAATTCCTATTCCTACTAATTCAAAGGAATCCTAACTAGGCAAGATCTATATCAAGAGTAAGAAAAAATTGCAAGAAAGAGACTGGTTACCTCATGAAAACATAACAATTTTGGCCCACACACCAAAGCAACACACCATTAGCCTCCAAAGCTTCTTTATTCTCAAGCAAAATACCAATGGCATAAGCCAGTTACAATAGCAATACTTCTCTAATCCAACCCGAACTAGTTTGGGAGAGAGGCGAGTGCTTTATTTTATAACCAAAGATCAACCAAAGGGTACGCATCTCCAACTTGAGTTGAAGTCGAGTTCCATGAGTGAAGAGGGGATCTTGTTGGGAGTGAACTAGGGCAAATGGAGTTGATTGAGGGATTGAGATTTGATTGACATCAAGAAGAAAGCGACACATCTCCATGAGAGATGCGCACTTCACCAAAACTATCACATAATGTAAGAGAGACGTGACACATAACCATCATGTTTTGCATGAGAGATATGGCGCATTCGTCACGTTTTGCATGAGAGATATGGCACATTCGTGAATTAGGTGAGGTCGTCGCTACTCCAAATCGATTCCAGCTATGACAATTACCTTTAAGGAAAGACTTGCCCTCACATCCATTTACTATTGCCACCACTTCACTTCACAGGATTACTCATCTAACCTTTCTCATGTTGCATTAAACCATGCGATGTCAAATGGAGAGAGAGGGGGCGCATATACATATCGCTAGCCTCCAAATCTTTAATCAAAACTCATGCTTATGTATGGCATGGAGTCGCCCACCACTAAAGACAAAAATAGCCACCTTTGGTTGAATTTCAAAACATGTACGACATGCCCCCACTTGACTTTGGACTTTTGTCGATTTGTTGCATTTTTAGCATTTCATTGTCATTTTGATGCATCTTTAGCAAAATAATGCTTTACGGGATGTTTTAGCCGCTCGAAACATATGAAAAGTGGCTCCAAGGGTAAAGAGTATGCTCTAATTACTAAAGCGAGCATCCCCACGCCAAATTCCGCCTCCGAATCAAGTTTTTATGCCATTTTCAAATTTTTTAATTAAACCATTAAAATATGGCCAAATTTTGCGGGAAAAAATATTTTTCTCGAAATTGAACAAAAACTTAAGGGGACCTAGCACATGTCTAGACTCCATACGACTCAATACGAATGCCTAGCATGTTTATAAACACTGACACTTAGGCTCTAATAACCCCTTAAGGCCTAATCACCAAGGCGACTACCCCAACTTTGGAGGTGTGAGTGAAAAACTCAGAAATTATTGGTTGTTTGTTCAACAACAAATAATTACCAAGGGAAAAAATCTCTGAGCTAGTCAGCTTGATGTGTAAGTGTAGGAAGCCGAGTCTTTTACAAAATTGATCATGCTAGCACATTTTTTACAATCTCCCCAAGGGGGTATGAACACGTGTTACAAAACATTTTAAAAACCTAGCCTAAGAGGCTTGACGGACTTCTGAACTCTAATGAATGAACAAGTGTGCTTGTTCAAACTTTGTCGGCTCGCCTGAAAGTCCAACTAGGTGCAACTTAGTTGGTAACAGTACACAAGAATAACAAAATCAACATTTATTGAGCTGTAATTAGTAGACGAAACTATGGATATGTCAGATGATGGAGGATAAAATGACTCACGAACGACTCTTTTTGAGCTGTAATTAGTGGACGAAACTATGGGTATGTCAGATGATGAACGATATAATGATTCACAAAAGACTCATTTTATGCACTTAGATAGGCGTATTAATTACCTTTTCAGCCAACCTACACCCACATGTCACACCTTGATTATTGGCTCCCATGTAGGGTTTCCATCCTCTTTGTTGGCCTTTAAAGTGGTCAAGGTGGATCCTGTCAGGCCCCACAAACAGTTACAAGGATTACTTGCATGGAATCCGATTGATTTTAGCCGACATAGTTTGTTCAACAGTACTTAGAATAGTCTTCCCTGGTATGTTATGATTACATGTAATGTTACAACATAGTACTACATTGTGATTTTAATTGTATCACTTATGAAATTTTTCACAAGTGTCAAGCTTGCGGAAGTTCCATGGCTACACAGTTGGATGGGCAGGTGGTATGCTTGTCTCCCTGCTTGGAGATTTTGCTTCTTGATGGTTGAGTGGTGGCCATGATGGTTGGTAGGAGGTATGGTGTGATGTGTTCTCATGTATTTGTGGTGATTTCTAATAAAGCATAATGTGCCTAAAAAGTGAAAAATACTCATAAGGTCATACACTCCATCTTATTGATGATTGAAAGGATAATTTGCTAAGGTATTAAGGCAATTTATTGACACTTTAGTATTTAATAGAATGGGAACCCATCAACTTAGGGTCTTCCCAAGTTTTGAAATGTTAACAATTGTACATTTTAAGTGATGGATTAATTAAAGTGTCTAACTTTGGGTTTTCTAAGGTTTTAATATAGTTAATTGAAGTCAATGAAGAAATAGAAATAATCACACTATTTAACCAAAGTACCTAAGGTTTGCACTTTAGGATTAATTTAAAATCACTTAAAGCAGGGCACTAGACACATTTGAAGATTATTTCATGAAGATTAAGGTTGAGGGGTTCTTAAACGGAACTCCCTAGGGATATGAAGACTTCTCACACATGAGACATTATCATGATGAAACTAAAGCCTATCTTGGACTTTAATAGAGTAATTTGATCCACTCACAAATGTTATACTTTTAGAGATGCATCCTAACTTTGGGAGTAGTTATCTTTTGATAAAATGCCCAGAATTTTTCCATTTCAATGGCAAAAAATGCGAAGTGGCCATGGATGTAGAGAAGCCATCAGATTTTTTAAAACTACTTATAATAGAAAATATGATAAATATTGAGGAAATTGGCAAATTCAAAACGGTTGCCTTGAAACGCTCGCCACACTTTGACTGCTCAATTTGAATAAAGCCCCATCTTGGATGCTTGAGCGCTTTGATGACTTTGAGAGAGTATTATTAATAAACACTCCTGGTGGAGAATGCCCTATCTTTTGAGGATGTTTGTTTGGATTATAATTTATTTCACTTTTCTTGGAGGGATACACCCTCTTTCCTTGAGACATTTTGGAGGTGGTTGGTAACTCATTCCATCGTTTATTTATTGTTAAAACTTTCACATGGAGTTATTTACTTGTAACAGGTGGATCTAACCAACTCCATTGTTTATTATTTGTTAAATTCTTCTCAAAGAGTTGGTTAGATGAGAACTATTGTTGTATTATCTCCCTTGAAGAAAAAAATAGATCTCACCACTAGTTTGCTATTCTTAGAAAGATTTGTTGAGCACATAGTGGATCTAGAAAGGAAAAATATTATTCTTTTGTATAAGGAAGTTGAGTTGAAACCCATATATTGGTTTTCTCACTACACTTGAGGGAAAGATGGTTTTTGGAGAGACTCTATATATTGTAAGTATTTTGGTATTTTAGAGGATAGTAATGAAGATTTATGTTAAAGCCTTGATGCTCGAATATTTCATAGAAGAATTTCATTATGATAGATGTATATGTAGAGCAATTCTTGTATGATAATGTGTTGCTTATTTGAATTTGTTAAATAGGAAGTGTATTTCCTCTCCCCTTTCATTATTGCAATTTACATTTTTCCTTTTTGTTGTGATAAATAAAAGGATTATGTAATAGATTGCTCCATTGTAAATTCATCCTTGTTGTTGGAAAAAATTCATATAGCCACTTGATCTATCCCATTGATGTTTTAGTAGGAGAATTGGACTATGCAATCATATGTCCCTCTTTCATTTCAAGTGCCCTATTCATAGTTCTATACTTATGACCCCATTCACCCAATAGATTCTAGGAAGTAGCCTTTTCCTTGGCCATCACTCACTTTCATTTCCATAACTAAAAACACCATCCATTTTGCTAAAGTGTCTTTCTCCCCTGAGCATCTACTCCTAGTCTTTAGCAATCCTAATAGTAGGGAAGCCTCCCTTATGCTGGAGGAGAACTAGCACTAAATAGCAACAGAGAGTGGTGAGGTGACAATGGCCCCCTCTTAGTTCAATTTGTCTCATACCTAGTGATTTAGGACTTTAACACTTAGGGTACTAGATAAAGTTGTAACAGGTAAAAGAGATAAAACCTTCCTAGTTTTATGTCTATTATAAAGTATACAGGATACACAAAAGAAAATGGTGCTTGCCTCATAAAGCATCTAACCTGGCAGTTTGCTAGAATCAGCTATAACTCATTAAATCCTAGCCCACAAGATGAACCATTAGATCTTGTGTCCACTAGCAAACGTTACTTAACCCCCATATTTCTTAGTAATACTTATCATGGCCAATTTCTTGTTCAAGTTTATATCCATACACTTGTAGTATCAACTACAATGGAGGAATATCCTTCTATAATTCTATTGTTTAGTACAATTTCCTTAGATATGCCGTCACTATAGTGTCTCATAATACTTGGTTACAAGGAATAATCGGTGAGTTGGAAGAAGCTAGCATGAAGGTTATCCTATTCTCCTCCAAGGAAACATACCTAGAACTAATGGCCCTAAGATATTTCTATAAAAGGATAAACTATGCTACATGTTGACCTGTTAATCCAGCATTGTGTACAGGTTTCAGTTCAATTCCCGCAGGGTCAGGTGCAATAAGTCAACGCAGCCTGCTTTACACTGGGTACCATCCTCAAAACGAGGGGAAGTGCCTGGCAGTTATGTCCAAGGAAAAGAAATGGTACTCAAGATGTCAAGAAATGTCTTGGTCCCCATAAAAAGTTAACAAAGTTGAGGGAGAATGGGAGTATTTTGTCTATCATGATGAAAATGCCCACAAAAGGGGATCTGAGGCTCTTAATAAAATATTGTATAGATGCTGCGCAAGAGTATAATAATTATGCTAAACAAACAATAGATTGAAGAACACCATGCTCACATACAAATTGTGTTACACAGAAGACAAAGTGAACATAACAAAAAGCTATACCCATAACTAGTCATTACTACTCTTAAAGTTCTTTCTCTCAAGTTAAATATCATTTAGCACTTCAATAATAGGTCTCTAGTCTGCACATCACCTTCAGAAGTTCTGATGGCCGAAAACCTCCCATCCACATAAAACAACGCTCAGTAGGAGTCTTCCACATTCCTGACATAAGATGGAAAACATCTAACTTGGAAGCAGCATCCTTCATACGAAAAAGTTCATCATAATGAGCTATAGCATTATCCACAAGAACACGAAGGTCGCTATCTGTCAGATGTGCTTGCAAAGAAGCCCTGAGCTCACGGACTTGTCTGTTTTGCTCTTCAACCCAACGTCCATATTCCATGTCAAATGCAGCGGCCCCTACAGAAAAACGAGAGTTCAAGAAAATGAGAACAAATTCTTGACAACTATAGATTAAAATGTCAAACATATCGTTAATCCATTTTTGTTGTTCAAAACCTAAGAACATAGAATGGATACCCAAAGCTAAAAAGGCATTATAGCTAAATAATTTATGCACACAAATTAGTATGATGTCCATCTTGTTTAATACTAGTAGATAGTGTTTTAAAACTCTAATAAAACACCAAATTTTGTCAAAGAAACTCACAAACAAGAAACTAAAAAGTAATGATGCCACCCTAAACAGCATTGACAAAGTTCCAAAGTTAGGTAGAAAGTAATAATAAGTTAAATATTCAAGAGTAAAAGCTTTTGTTAATAACACCTCTGAAGCTCAAGGTTCAACTAGAAAAAATCAGGAATGCCATTACCATATATAGTATTACAGTCCAGAATAACTACTACTGGAACATATGTGAGGGTTGGCTTCAACAAAGGCAGTTCAATAGACTGTAGAAGTCTTCAAATATAAGTAGGCTGACTAAATTTGGGAATGGCTATTTATAAGTGATCCATCTAAGATTGGCATGTAATCTTAAGACAAGCAGGTTGACTTCTTAAATTATCATTTTGAAAACATATTTTTTATGCTTTTATCCTTATTGAGGCTTTATGCTTTTATGCTTATTGAGGCTATACGCTTTTATGCTTAAGTGAGGCTCTTCACTTTAATGTTTTTACACCAATGATTAGCCATGGATGCATCTTTTGCATCCCAAAGACAAGACAAGCAAGTAAAATATCCTTGGCTGCCCCCTTTCTAGGGGGTGGATCAATGCCCACTTAAAATTTTCATAGCCACTTCTTCAACACATACTTTCTTCCTCTGAGCAGTTGAGTGTTCTAGAAAGTTCTAGGATTCAAGTCTACAATTTTAATTCTTAAAGATGCCATAGAGGAGGTTGTACCCTCCAATGTATACAAGGTGATTGTGAATGCAGCTCATATTTGTAGGTTATTGGTTTATAGCATATACAAAGAAAGAAATCGTCAGAGATTCAAGTAAATAAAAAGGCAGATAATCAATACAAAAGAGAGAGAAAATGTACTTAGATGATATATTATTCCAAACTCCAAAGGCTTATCACATTGACATATTTATGAGATGGAAAACATGGATCGAGTACATCATGCAACTCCCCAAACACCTAATTACCTAATTAATGACTTTATTACTTAAGTCATAGCTCAACATTAAATTATAGCATGATTACATTATATGTAACTTCACAATAAAGTACTCCACAAAATTTCCAAAGTAATTGATATATTCATTAGAATATTTATTTAACACTGTCCCATAATGACTATATTAAACATACCTATTTGTCCCAAAACAAAAAATATATATCTAGAGTAAGCAAGCTATGAAGACTGTCTGCACTCCACTTCTGAGTAGGGTCAGCAATCGGCAACTGGAAATGAACTACATGACATGGAAACAACATGGCTGATTTAGAACAAGCCATATCACCGACCCTTTGTCTAAACCATTGATTCACATGCAGTATGAGATTCAAAGTTGGATGAAGAATTCAGCTTCTCTACCATTGATGTAGACTCCGGTTTCTGGATTGAATTCGGCTCTCCCATGTAGATTTTTCTTAAGTTTCCAGCCATCAGTTTCAAGTAAAAAATTTGTCATAGTTTATTTCAATCTCAGAAATTTAACTTGCCGGAAATAAACATAAATTTTACTAACGTAAAACACTACTGTAAATTAAATATTTCAGAGACAGAAAGTAAATATTCAGCACTTCATTCACACACACAGAACTCAGAAATTTCAGCCAAATGACCCTGGAAAAACCCACTAGGGGAAAACCAGTCAGAGAGAGAGTATTTTTATTTTTCAGGAGAAGTTTATCATTTACAGCAATACACAGAAAATATCAAACCAACTTATCTCAACCCGGAAGATAAATTTATGTCTCGATTTGCGTGCCAAGCAGCAAAAATCAAACTCTGATTTTTTTCCTGTTTTGCCTCGATTTTCATGCCACTGTACGGGCTGTACAGACCTCGAAATATGTGCCCCCAAAAAATTTCTCGAAAATTGTGCATGCTGCCTCGAAAACCGTGCCATATGGACTATACGGACCAGCAATAAATGTTGTTGTCTTCTCCTCGATTTTTTTGCCCTCTTTACTGCTGTCCTTTCCCTCGATTTGCGTGCTGCAAAATTTTTCCTCTTGCTCAGGAAAAATGGAAACTTTCTCTCTTCTCTCTCTCAGCTCTCTCTTCTCACTTCAATCTGCAAAAGTGAGGCAAAATGCCTTTTCCATGCCTATTTGAGAAAACCCTAGGGTGAGTCTAATCTAATGGTGGAGATTAGATTAGATCAAGGGCTGAAATTAAATGCTCATATTTTATTTCTAAAATATTAATTTCACTCACCCACTTAAATTTATCAAAAAGTGACTTTAATGCTCTAAAGTCAAATTAAATGTTTTTACTTAAGTCATTTAATGCAAGGGTCACTTTATGTCCCCTCTTTAAGTGACTAAGGAAAAAGTCACTAGGGGAACACTTCCCTAGGTACAAAACTAACATTCCACACTTTGGTAACACAACAAATCAATGTTTTTTTTCTCCACTGTTAAAACACCATCCCATGCCACTGTAGAAGCTACTTTTCCCTCAATGAGGGTTTTCTTCTCTTCATCATAAATGGCAGCACAAAGCAAAATACACATTTTTCTTACCTTCTCTTTTTGTCCCATTCTTCTCTCAGTTAAGGCAGCTCCTTCAACATTACATTCTCCAGAGCTCTGTTATACCACTTGGGCTTTTTTTTTCTTTGTTTTACCCTCCAAATCAGTGTTTCTTTCTGCATAAATTGGATCATTTTCAACAATTTCATTGCTGAATTCCCTTGGTACATCAACCCCAGAGAACAGCCCTTCCTCCTGCATCTTTTTACCATGCAAATTGGCTGATTTTACAGCCACACTACAGCCATTATCTGTGATTTTCAGATCTAATTTCTGATCTGAAATCAGCTGAAACATCTCTGCATTCTCATTAACTATGATGTCTCTATTGTACCTCACTTTGTTAATACCAATATCTGCCTATTAAACTAGGCCTTATGTTCTTCGCTATACCTTGTTAACATTAACTCCACACATTTTGCATTTAATCTCAATATTTTTCTTCTAAACAAAAAATATGTAGTAGAATAAAAAATGAGTGTAGAAATATTGATAAAAATTTCAGACTTTTGTCAAACACTTAGTTTACCCAGATTTCAGACTTAAATCTTGTCATTAATAAAAACACCTCTCATGCATCTAAATCAATAACCCAACAAGCTGAAACACTGAAACTAAGTCTGTAGCACCGAAAAATCACATAAAAAACAGCAAACTGATAAACCCATAAAACAACAGAAATTTGGTCAATGTGACCCTAGAAAAACCCCACCCTGGGGAAAACCAATCCAAGAGAAATTTTATTGCAGCATTTATCAGGCAGAAAATTAATTTACAGCAACAATTATTTCAGCATTAAATCACTGTACCAGATTCCTCAATTTTTGTGCCCACCTCAATTTTCATGCCCAACTAACAATTCGGCCTGTACGGACTGTATGAAATTGTACAGGCTGTACGGATTTCCGTGCCCATGAAAAAAAACCATCTTCTCGAAAATCATGCCCAGAAATTTTCTCAAAATTCGTGCCATTGTTGTACCGTACAGACTGTATGAAACAGTACAACTCAGCAGAAATAAATGCCTTGGGAAACATGCCTAGCTCCTTGCAATTCGTGCCCACTTGAGAAAAAAAATTCTCCTTGAGATTTGTTCCCACTTGAGAAAAATGCAGCTGCCTCTCTCTCTGAAAATAACCCAGCCAAAAAAATGCTCACCCTTGGAAATGCTTTACTTCAACTTGCCTTGCACACTACCCTAGGCTCTCTCTTATAACTTGAGAGTGACTTTTCACCTTCCCCATTCCCTAAATCCAAAGGCCAAGATTAAATCTTGCATTTTCAAGATCAAGGGTTGAGAAACATTCCCCCCAAAAGCGGTTACATTTAATTTTAATAAAGTCACATTTACTTTATGAAACAAGTGCACTTTATCTCATCAAGTCACTTTATAAAATTAAAACAAGAGAATACCTTATAAAAAGTCCCATTTACATAAGAGTCACTTTAAACTTTATAAAACAACATTACAAAGTAAAGTAGTCTATCTAGTGCATGGTCACTTCCACATACAAGGCAAAAACATGCGGAGTGTCTCCAGAGTTAAATCTCTAACACTCTCTCTTAGTGAGCGAGGTACTCACTACCATCATCAATGGGTCTTGTCCTCAAATCCATCACACTGTTTGTTGTAGGAGCTCCCTCTGAACTTGGAACCAACGCTACCACTTGCACTGAGCTCAAATCTAAATATAACTTTCGGGCAGCCACCCAGAACCTTGAGCTCCTAGGAGAATCAGTACTCCACTCTTGAGCATTAGTTCACTCATACTGGCTAGGCCTCCTACGAGTACTCAGAAGAGACTCCATCTCTTCCATCGAAACTCGAGACTGTACCCTTGGCACCACTGCAGCCTCAGGAGCCTCCTGCTCCTCGTCCAACTCATCAACTGTGGGTTTTGCACTGAACTTGTACAGCTCACTGAACCGATCACCAATCAACTGTGGATCAATTAGTCCTGCTCTCTCCGAGTATATATAAACATGACCCAGATCATCGCTATTTGGAAAAATGTACACATGTCCCCTCCGAAACGATGTCGAATACCCTGCATCTTCCAAGGCTGAGACCAAGAGCAAGTTTACCCTCATCCCTTGAACAAAGAGGACCTCATCCTGATAAATGTATCCTCCATGACTAAGTTGGAATCTGACATTTCCAAATCCACGCACTTCACGTGCCTGTCCCCCTTCTGACTGAACGAACCGGTCAGAACCAGTCTCAGAAATGATACAGAATATATGCCATATTCCGATCATATGACATGAGGCTCCACTGTCAACATACCAAGTACCATTCTGAACTACTCCATTGCTACTGGCACTAGAAATAAGGGAGACCAACAAGAACTCCTTCTTGAATCTTCTCGCAAACTCCTCTTCTTCTTCCGAAGCTGCAAGAACCGTATCTTCCTCCTTCTTCTTCTTCTTCTTAGGACACTAAGAAGCAAAGTGTCCATACTGGCTGCAAGCAAAACATCAAACTTTGCTCAAGTCCTTCTTTGACTTCTTGCTCTTAGCAGAAAGAGCAACATTCTCTTCATTAGCACCCTCCTTCTGTCCACTGCCTTGAGATCCTTCCTGGATCTCCTTTTGAGTGAAATCATCCCATAATCTGTTCCAATCTGGAATTTTTTCTCAAGCAACCACACACTTCACAAAGACATCCCATTCCTTAGTGAATCATTTCAATGTAGTCCACATATTATAAGCAGTCTTCTTCTCAGCTACATATGGAATAAGGTGGTCCCTTATACCATCCAGAATCAACCTTTGGGATTTGGCTTCTTTAAACTCATGCATATCCAAAGCAACGGGATCAGTATCAGGAGGAGGAGTTACCATGGTGCTAACTATGATCCATATTCTGTTTTCCTTGAGAACAACAGTCATCCTGACTTTCCACTGCAATTAGTTGGACATACCATCCAATCAATCCTCATATCTAATCAGTGTTACTAGCATCGGCAATAAATCGGCCGATTTCCGATAAATCGCGATTTTTTCGCCACGCCGAGGTTTACCTAAAAAATCGCCGAAAAAATTGCCCCCGATTTTTTCACAGAAATCGCCCCAAGAAATCGCGAGTCGATGGAAAAAATCGCCGCGCGCAGACAGGGCCGGAAAAAGTCATCTTTAAGTTGGTTTTTTTCTTTTTTTTCTCATTTTGACTCAAACAGTCCACTAGGAGGTGAGCTAAGGGTCTGAGAGGGCAAGTGAAGAGAGTTTCAAGAGACCAACAACAAATTTATGCAACATTTTCTTCACCATCAAGCATCAAATTGAAGATTGGATCTTGCCATTTGGGGTTTTTTCCACAATTATCATAGCTGAAGGTAAGTAAAAAATTTGCCCATCATTTCTCACTTTTCCAAGATGGATTGTTGTTGATTTACTTTGCCATGTAATTCTCTATCTTCAAAAATGATTTTTATAGGGTTTTAAGCATTTTTTTTTCAACTGTTATGTATTTTTTTGTTGCTTGCATGCCAAAAAACGTTTTGGCATTTTTTATCTTGCCCTAGATTCCTTATAAATCCTCATAAAAATGTCTATGTATTTTTCCTCATCAAATTAATGGTTGAATGCTCAATATTTCTTGGAATTCTTCTTGTGTTTTAAACTTTTACATTTTCATTAATCACATATGCTAAAAAACGTTTTTTTTCTTGCCTTAGGTTCAAACTTCAAAGTATCAAGATTCAAGCTTCATTTTGTCCATAATAACTCCATATACAAGATGCCAAAGGCTTTGGATCCATTTTGGGAGTGGGGCTCACCTATTGACCCGGTCAATCGACAAATTCTCACTTGCAATCTATGTGGGAAAAGAATGACAGGAGGGATAAGTAGGCTGAAATACCACCTTGCGCAAATAGCAGGGCATGATGTGGGTCCTTGCAAAGAAACAACTCCGGAAATCATTGCTAAGGCCACACAAGCGATTGAGGGCACTGGGCTAAGGAAACAATACAAGGAGGCTGTGAGAAATCAACTTGCTTCAAGATTCGGGTCCGCAGCGGGAGTAGGGGCTAGTGGGACAAGCCCAGATACCAATACCCACTCCACACAGCAGTCCACATCGCCTTTCATGGTATCTTCAAGATGCAACCCTGGTGGACAACCTTCTATAAGGTCCATGGTGAAAGTAAAGGAAAAAGCAGACGCACACAAACTTATTGGTCGATGCTTGTTATGGAGTGCTATTCTATTTAACTTTGCAAAGAATGTCCATGTTTGAGGTGGCTGCTATAGTTGGAGCGGGGTTCAAGCCCCCTAGTTATGAGGAGTTGAGAGGGCCCATCCTTCAGAATGAAAAGGATTGCACTCGCAGATTGGAGGAGCTTCAAAGATCATGGGACTTAACAGGATGCAGTGTGATGTCAGATGGTTGGACCAATATGAGGGGTAGGACACTTCTCAACTTCTTGGTTCATTGCCCCAAGGGGACTATGTTCATGAGATCTGTGGATGCATCTGCACATGTCAAAGATGCAGTTTTACTATGTGGCTTGTTGGATGAGTTCATCCAAGAGATTGGGCCGCAGCATGTTGTCCAAGTGATAACGGACAACGCTGCGAACTATGTAGCTGCTGGTAGGATGCTCATGGCCAGGTATCCTACACTATTCTGGACTCCTTGTGCCGCCCATTGCCTTGATTTGATCTTAGAGGATTTAGGCAAGATTGATTGGATCAAGGATACTATTGATTCAGCACGGAGCATCACAAAATTCATATATAACCATGCAGCAGTGCTTAGCTTGATGAGAAAGTTCACAGGTGACAAAGAGTTGGTGCGTCTTGCCATCACACGCTTTGCCACTAGCTTTATTTCTCTTCAATCACTCTTGAATTCTATGTGGAACTTGCAGGCGATGTTCTTTTCACCAGAGTGGCGTGCTTTATCATTTAGCACTAGACCAGAGGGGCAAGCCACATTCAGGCTAGTTGCATATGATGAGAGTTTTTGGGGTGCGGTGAAGGAGGTGTGCACCATCACCGAACCTTTGGTAAGGGTTCTCCGCTTGGTTGATGGAGAGAAGCCCGCAATGGGCTACCTATATGAGGCCATGGATAGGGCTAAAGAATCCATCCGTGCTTATTATGAGGACAAGGGAGATCAGGGGCAGGAGAGACAACATACGATATGGGCAATGATTGATGCGCGATGGAACCACACACTCCATCGCCCCATTCATGCTGCAGGGCTATACCTCAACCCTTCGTATGCTTACTCCTATAGCTTTAGATTTGATGTAGAGGTTATGTCTGGATTCTATGAGTGTGTCCAAAGGATGGTACCTGATGCAGCTGAGCGTACACAACTTTCCCAAGAGTTGGAAATGTATAAGAGAGCTACAGGATTATTTGGTTTTGATATAGCAATAAATGATAGGACCAACCTGATGCCAAGTAAGCTTCACCTAGTTTCAAACTTTCAACCATAAAGTTTAAATTTAAAATTTCATTTTCTCTTTCTAATTCTTTGTTTTAAATTTTTTTTTCGTTTCTCATGTTTATTTTATTCATAATTTCATTGTAGATACTTGGTGGGAGAACTATGGTGGTTGTGTACCTATTCTACAGAGGCTTGCCATTCGAGTGCTCAGCCAGACATGTAGCTCTTCTGGTTGCAAGCGCAACTGTAGTGTATTTGAAAAAGTACACTCCAAAAAGAGCAACAGGTTAGAGAATTTCAAATTTTCAAATTCATTATATAATATAAATTATTAAATTCTAATTTATAGATTTATGCCACTTTAATATTTAATATTTATGATCCTCCTCCAGGTTGGATACTCAATGCCTTAATGATTTGGTCTACGTCCACTACAATCTCAGGTTGTGGGTGAAGCAGTATCAGAGAAAAGTTGATGCGAAGGCCATTTCATTGGATGAGATTGACACCACCGCTGCATGGAGGGCAGAGTGTGAGGAGCCTGTTATGGAGGTAGCCCCTGATTGGCTAGAGGATGATCATGCTACTGATAGTGATCATGGTGAGACTCATACAGTCTCAGAGGATTTGGATGAGCATGTTCCAGTTCTAGAGGAGTTTCACACCGATTTTGGGAGTGTGCCACAGTCAGAGCTAGAGGGAGATAGACCTGGTGGTAGCACAGGCACTACTACTGGTAGAGAAGCAGGAGCTACAGGACTACCTCCTCGACCTTCTCATTCTTCAGGACATCAGTTTCGGCCACCTTCTCCAGTTTCTAGAGAACGTCAGAGTCCAGTACGAGGCCCACAAGCCTCAAGGGCACCTACTTCTAGTTCTAGAGGAAAGGCCATTTGCACAGCGATTACCTTTTCCCGTAAAAGGGGTAGAGGGAATCAATAGTTTATTTACTTTACTTCATTGTAGATGACTCGTGAGTCATGATGATGATCATGAGATACATTTGTTATATTTTTGATGACTTAAGATGCAAGGACATGATCCATTTTGTATGTGTGATGTATCTCGATTCTCTAGACATCTTATATATCTTATATATCGGTTTTCTTTCCATATTCATGTAGCAATGTGTTTATTTGATGTTATTGTTGCTTTAGATGTTTAAAAATTTGAAAAAAAATGAATATTTTTCTATTCTTTAAGTTTGCCGATTTTTTCCCGATGTTTGTCGATTTTTTCCCGATGCTTGCCGATGTTTTGCCGAGATATCCCGAAACGATGTTTCCTGGACCCTGCCGATTTTTTCGCCGCGCCGATGTTTGCAACACTGTATCTAATACAAGCAGCCATCTTTGCTATCAAAGGAAAAATAGACCATCAAAAGAATAATAGCTTCACTCTTCCCCACCACCGGCAAGTCACATCCAAATAAGGTCTTCCAAGTTCCAATATACAAGTTGTTAAAAACCAACAAGAACCCTTGCCCAACAACTCAACACTACTGCTGTACCCACAATCAGTTGTAAACACAGAGCCTCAGCTCTGATACCATGTAGAAATATTGACAAAAATTTTAGACTTTTGTCAAACACTTAGTTTACCTAGATTTCAGACTTAAAACCGGTCGTTAATAAAAACACCTCATGCATTTAAATCAATAACCCAACAAGCTGAAACACTGACACTAAGTCTATAGCAACGGAAAATCACATAAAAAACAACAGACTAATAAACCCATAAAACAACATAAATTTGGTCAATTTGACCCTAGAAAAACCCCACCCTGGGAAAAACCAGTCCAAGAGAAATTTTATTGCAGCATTTATCAAACAAAAAATTAATTAACAGCAGCATTTATTTCATCATTAAATGACTGCAACAGATTCCTCGATTTTCGTGCCCAACTGACAGTACGGCATGTACAAACTGTACGAACTGTACAGATTTTCGTGCAAAAAAAATCCTTCTCAAAATTCGTGCCATTGTTGTACCATACGGACTGTATGGAACAGTACAACTCAACAGAAATAAATGTCTTGGGAAACATGCCTAGCTCCTTGGGATTCGTGCCCACTTAAGAAAAAAAAACTCCTTGGGATTTGTGCCCGCTTGAAAAAAATGCAGCTTCCTCTCTCTCTAAAAATAACCCAGCCAAAAAAAAATGTTCATTCTTGGAAATGCTTTCCTTCAGCATGTCTTGCAAACTACTCTAAGCTCTCTCTTATAACTTGAGAGTGACATTTCACCTTCCCCATTCCCTAAATCCAAAGGCCAAGATTAAATCTTGCATTTTCAAGATCAAGGGTTGAGAAACTTTCCCCCCAAAAGCAATTACATTTAATTTTAATAAAGTCTCCTTTTACTTTATGAAACAAGTACACTTTATCTCATAAAGTCACTTTATAAAATTAAAACAAGGGAATACTTTATAAAAAGTCCCATTTACATAAGAGTCACTTTAAACTTTAGAAAACAACATTACAAAGTAAAGTAGCCTAGCTAGTGCATGGTCACTTCCGCATACAAGACAAAAACATGTGGAGTGCCTCCAGAGCTAAATCTCTAACAGTCTGGTCGATTTTAAAGATTTTAAAGTCTATGTTTGTTTGTTAAAAAGGAAAAAAATAACCTTCAAGAATCTCTTTAGGTTCAAATGAACTTCAATCGCGAAAGCAAGGAGGAATAAATTTTAAACAAGAAATAAAATAAAACTAAGGTATCGAAAGAAATAATGGTTTTCTAATTAGGCCTTGTTACCAACTAAGTCATACTTAGTTGGTATTGTCAAGTGAGTCGAGTGATGAGAACAAACACTTGTTCATTATTCAAAGTTCAGAAGTCATTCAAGCTTCTTCTGGGAACTTTCTGTTATTTTTTTGTAAGCATATGTTCATACCCCCCTTGGGGAAATTGTATAAAATGTCCTAACATTTAATTTTTTAGAAAAGGCCCGGCTTCCCAGACTTGAGCATCAAGCCGACTAGCCTAGAGTGTTTTTTCCCTTGGTTATTATTGGTTGTTGAACAAACGACTAATAATTTCTGAGTTTTTCACTCACACCTCCAAAGTTGGGGTAGTCGTCTTGGTGTTTCAGCCTTAGGAGGTTATTAGAGCTTTCGTGTCAGTGTTTTTCAACATGCTAGGCATTGATTTTGAGTCGTATGGACATGTGCTAGGTCCCCCCTAGAGTTTTGTCAGTTTCCGAAAAAATAATTTTTTCCGCAAAATAAGGCCATTTTTAATTAGAAAATTTCAAAATGTAATAAAAGTTAGATACGGAGTCCGTTTCTGACGTGGGGACACTCATTTTCACACCCGGAGCATCCACGTTACCCAAGGACCACTTTCCACATCAGTTGGGCAGTTTCGTCTTGGTGTTTCGGCCTTAGGAGGTTATTAGAGTCTTCGTGTCAGTGTTTTTCAACATGCTAGGCATTGATTTTGAGTCGTATGGACATGTGCTAGGTCCCCCTAGAGTTTCGTCAGTTTTCGAAAAAATAATTTTTTTCGGCAAAATAAGGCCATTTTTTAATTAGAAAATTTCAAAATGTAATGAAAGTCAAATACGGAGTCCATTTCTGACATGGGGACACTCGTTTTCACACTCGGAGCGTCCACGTTACCCAAGGACCACTTTCCACATCAGTCGAGCAGCCGAAACACCTCGTGAGGCATTATTCAGCTAAAGATGCATCAGAAGAGCATTTTAATGCTAAATTTCGGCAAATTGGCACCTTAGTCAAAGTTTGAAAAAGTGAATTTTAAAAAATATTTAAAAGAGGTGACATGGCATGGGTCCCATTAGGCTCACAATCCTTTTCAAACTTGACTTTGTATTAAAACATGGTTTTAAAACTTTGGTTCAACCTCCATATAAGCTCCCGTGAAGAGATGAGGGTGACGTCATGAAGCATGCGAGTGGTGTGAAGGAGGGGTGGACCCCTCTTCATAAAAGTTTAAAGTTTTAAACCTTATAAAATTTATATAATATGATTTGCATATGGGAGATGCTCACTAGTGAGGGTGACGTCAACCTCTTCTCGGTGGTTTGAAGCTCACGTGAGGATTGGAGGAGTTAAGTGGGGTGGACCCCCCACTCACTTATTCATTATTTTCAATTTTGAAACCTTGGTTTATCTCTTACATGACTATCGCATGCATGAAAGATGGGTAACGCTCTTTCACTAACCTCATGAGCTCACGCGTGGAGGAGTGAAGGAAGTCGATTTGGAGTTTGTGAGTTAGACGGAGTGGGTTGGTTGCTGATTGAGAGTTGAGTGTGAGAGGTGTCATTCACCTCTTCAGTTCCTGTTTACTTCAACTCAGTTCCTCTTCAGTTCAGTGTCAGATAACTCTGGATTTATCTTCAGTGTTGGTAGCCCCCCAGGGGCTTGGCTCTGGCTATAAATAAAGAAGCCTTTCTCTCTTCCAAGCTAGTTAGAGTTGTTGCCATTGTAATACTGTTATATTTTTTCATTGTGAATAAGGAAAAGCTTTGGAGGCTAGATGGTGTAAGGCATTCAGTTGGATGAATATTGTTGCTCATGCTTTAGGTAACCTGTATTTGGTGCATTTTTTTTCTTGCTTGATTTGTGAATCTAACCTTGTCATGATTGCTCCCAATCGAAACGAAAGAGTTTTTAAATAAGTTTATTTATAGATTCTATTGTTCATATGTATGTAAAGATCAAGATCTGGCATTTTCAATAAGTTTATAACTTTATTATCAAGCTGCTCTAGTCTTTTATATGTATATCATTGGATCTCACAAATCTCTCTGCAAGTTTTATTTGTGCTAGTTACAGGCTTCCGTGGAGAAGGTTTTGAACAAGTTTGTTCCTCATCATCTTCACCTTTTCATTCTACATAGTCCAACTGCTTCCACCGGAAGCTCTTCGGTTGATCTTCACAGCTACAAGCTTGCCCTCTTCTCTTTCTCCTTTTAAAATTTAAAATCTACTTGGTTACTTGGTTCATAGCTTTAATTTTTTAGATGAATCATCTTAGAGTGAAATTTAACATAGATCTATCTTCTTAAAGCTCATAGTCAAGATCTGAAAGTTTCGTATAAAAGATTCATCTTTCGTTAAATAGATCCAGTTAAATCTATTTTCCTTTGCATGTAAATTTGAAGCATATTCTTAACTTGTCATTTGAAAGTATTTTGCCTAAACTTTTAAAATTGAATCTTGCATTTAAGTGCATATCATATTGGCTGCCCAAAAGGCAAGCCAAGATCCCAAGGAAAGCTTGCTTTCCTTGGTTCCTTTTCCCCCTGTTTTCATTATTTCAACCTAGTTTTTTTTGTGTAATTTTTGTGTGTTTTCCAAAGACACTTCCAAAGTGTTTTTGGGCATCTTTCACTGACATTTAGTTGCTGGTTTTTAGCAGGTCCATTAAAAAAGAGAAGGAAACTCTACCCGAAAACACATTTTTTGGACATCCAGAGCTTCCAGGAAGTTCCCCCCTCAGCCGGGTTTCTTTTCTTTTTTATTTTGTAAGCCTTTGGATCCCAGATAAAAAGGACCAAAGTGCATTTCTTCTAAAGCATTGTAACCGAGTTAATAAAAAGGTTTCAAAGTAGGCTCTTTCAAGCCCACTCCCCATCCCACCAAGGGGGATCCTGCGTTTTGTGGTTTTTTGCACTTTTTCACTTTTTTCTAGTTTAGTCGTGTCTTGCAACATTGTACACTTTGAATTCGCAATACATACTTTCAATATTCACAAATTTAAAGTAATCATACTACTTACCCCACGACTTCCCGATTGACCCGAAAGAGGAAAGATATGCGTGGTAGGACTAATTAGATAATCCGTGATTTTTCTTTCTGTTATCTAAAATCAACCCCTCCTCGCTTTCCCAATTGAGGTCCATTTGGACCAAAAGAGATTCCTGGAGGTTTTTTCCTTTTTAACAAAGAACACAATCTTTAAAATCCTTAAAAATTACCAAGACTCCATTGTGTATGCTCTGCATTGGCTACGGTTCGTCCGATTAGTCGGCTGCATCAAAAGCGGCGTGGGTGATTAGAATAACTAGATCTCACATCTTTCAATAAACCTCCCCCGGCGAAAATCCAATGCCTCGATTTAATCCGTTGCGGTGGCAAATTACCCAAAGGAAGCAGGAGCAACTGAGCAGTGACCTCGAGGCACAGTTATACTACATCCTTGCGGTGTAGTGTTGAACACCGTCTCCGAGACTCCAACCAGCCTACATATTCCTTGTGGGTAGCCATATCGATTAAGTGTTTTGGACATACTCCTCGTACCCGCTGGGTATATTGGGAGTCTCCTCCCCCCCTAAGTAATCAACTCATCTTACATTAACTTAAAATTTGACCAAGAGCACTTGCAACATCCTTTTCGCATTTCAACAGCAATTGCATTTGTGGACTCCATTGTTGGCACTGATCTATTTTTTATATTATCATATGTTTCCGCATTCTTGCTTATCAAGTATTAATTTCTATGTTGTTGTGGTGTAACAAATCTTGCAAATATCTTGTGTTAAATTCATTTATCGAAACTCCCAAGTGACTTATTTCATCACCGTAAAACACTAAAGCCCTAAAAGCCTTAGCAATTAATAAGGTCTACCCCCCTTGGCTTCGTTAGGAGTTGGCATAAACGGAGGAGTCAAGAACAAGGTGACAGCCTTGACTCGAGACTTGCCCCCAAGGACACACCGAGTGGGCTTGAAGATTTCTGCCACGTCCCCCCCCAGGTGTGTGAAAGGCGACAACAGGCCTACCACGCATCTCTTTCCCTTGATGATCAAATAAATATATAAATGAATGCCCAAGTCAAAGTATACTATTCTGCAAAAGAAACTAAACTAAACAAGCAAAAACATGAAAAATGGCACCGACACAAATTCCCCTTGGGGGGATGGGGAATGGGCTATGAAGAGCCTATTCAAAATTTTATTATGCTCGGTTACAAAATTCTTAAAAGGGAATGCTCTTTGGTCCTTGTTATCTGGAATCCAAAGGCTTACAACAGGTCAAAAATTGACAGATATTGGAAATGAGAGCTCTGGGAAGCCCTGAATGGCCTAAATCTCCCAAAATTGAGAAGCGCCTCCTTCTCTTTTTCGACGGGCCTGCTAAAAACCAGCAAGTTATTAAACCCAAAAGATGCTCAAAAAGACTTTAAGAGTGCCTTCGAACATCTAAAAATATTCTAAAAAAATTCTAAGTTAAAAAATGATAAAAAAAATGCAAAGAAATGACCAAGGAAAGCACGCAGTCAATACGATGTTCAGTCAGATGCAAGATTCAACTTTAAAATTTAGGCAAAATACTTTCTAATGACAAGTTAAGAATATGCTTCAAATTTGCTTGCAAAAGAAAGTAGATTTAGCTAGATCTATTCAAGGAAAGATGAATCTTTTGTACGAAACTTTTAGATCTAGACTATGAGCTTTTAGAAGATAGATCTATGAAAAATTTCACTTTAAGATGATAGCTCTAAAAACTAAAAGCTATGAACCAAGTAACCAAGTAGATTTTAAATTTTAAAAGGAGATAGAGCAGAGGACAAGCTTGTAGCTGTGAAGATCAACCAAAGAGCTTCCAGTGGAAGCAATTGAACTATGCAAAGTAAAAAGGTGAAGAAGATGATAAAGAACAAACTTGTTCAAAACCTTCTCCACGGTAACATGTAACTAGCATAAGTAAAACTTGCAAAGAGATTTGTGAAATCCAATGATATAGATATAAAAGACTAGAGCAACATGATAATGAACTTATTGAAAATGCCAGATCTTGATCTTTACATACATATGAATAATAGAATCTATAAGTAAACTTATTTTAAGACTCTTTCCTATCAATTGGGAGCAATCCTGACATGGTTAGATTCACAAATCAAGCAAGGAAAAAATACACCAGATACAGATTACCTCAAGCATAAGCAGCAATATTCATCCAACCGAATGCCTTACACCATCTAGCCTCCAAAGCTTCTCTTTATTCACAATGAAATATATAACAATAGTATTACAATGGCAAGCCTTCCAAAGCAACTCTAACTAGCTTCAACGGAGCGGATCATGCTTTATTTATAACCAAAGCAAGAGAAAGTGGGTGCATCTAACACTGGAAGAGGTAGTTCAGTTGAGAGATAGTCTAACTAAGTTTGAACTGAGTTGAAGTGATTTGAGGTGGAGTGGAACTGGAGAGGTGAGTGCCACCTCTCCTACCAAACTCCAACAACCCACTCATTGGTTGCCAACATCATCCAACCACTCGCTAATCACCCGATCCTCCATCATGCATGAATCTCAAAGGTATTGGCGTCAATCCTTACGTGGAGCTCTTCACCAACATTCGCTAGCTTCATGTGATATGCGATTTCATTTAACAAAACATATCCAAAGTCCTTCACACCTCACATGGGTGAGGGGTCCACACTCCACATCCTATCACAATCCACTTGTGTTTAGCATGAATCCTCAAAGGTTGACGTCACCACTTATTAAACATATGATATACCACAAATTAAAACTTATGCAAGCGTTTAACATCTCCACACATGAAGAGGAGTCCACCAAAAATGCAATCGCAACTTTGTTTGAAGTTTGGCGCTTTCTCATGTAGCTTGACGTCATCTCCTTCCTTTTAAATCAAAACTCACTTCAAACTTCCCAAAGTTTTAATGTTTAGCATTTGAAAAAGGGTTGTTGCCGCCTAATTCGCACCTCGAGGCACGTGGCAGAAATCTTCAAGCCACTAGGTGCGACCTTGAGGGCAAGCAAGAGTCAAGTGTTGTCATTTGATCTTGACTCCTCCGTTTAGGCTCTCTCCTAGCGAAGCCAAGGCGGGTGGTCCCTAGTAATATAATCTAAGGTTGTTTTAATCTATGAAAATAAAGCAACTTTTCTAGAAGATGATAACAATAAACACAGAAACTAAAATGAACTACAAATAACTTAAATAACTAGCATATAAAATAACATTCCATATAACACATTGATTAACTTAAACATCAACAATAAATAAGAATGCCAAATAGACCAGTGCTAATGGAGTGCTTGTGTAAAGGGGTTGCTAGTGATGTCTCGAGAAGTATTGCAGTTGTCTCGGTTGGCCAAATTTAGAATTATTAAATGAGTAATTAGGGAGTGGGTAAATTGTTGATTGATTTTATTAAAAATGTGGTAATGATCTGACTATTTAAGGGAAAATGGTATTCCATATATACCCGAGGGGTACGAGGAATATGTCCAGATTTATCGGAAGTGGCTCTCACAGTGACGTGTGGGCTAGATGGAGTTGTGGGGTTGTGTTCAACACTACACCAACAAGAATGTAGCCTAACGGGGCCCCACGGTCACTTTCTAGTAGTTCTCGCTTCACTTGCAAAATTTCCCCACTAACGAGTACTCACTTTCGAGAAGTGTTGGATTTTCAATTGGGGAATTTAATTGGAGTGTGAGACTAATTACTAGTCACTCCAACCCCTTTCTGATTGTCCCATCCATCGATCCAACCAACAACCTGCAGTGGTCACAAGAGCATAGGGGAATTGAAGCCTTGTTTATTTTAAGAGTTTTAAAATTCAATATGAGTTGTTTAAATCACAATGTTGATACTCTCGTTTCGAATAACACGGCTGGGTTAGTTAATTTTAGGAAGAAAAAAAATTCTAAAAATTAAAAAGAACCTATGGGGGACTTAGGACATGTTCATAATGACTCAAAATAATAATTAGCATGGTAGTATACATTGACACATAGATTTTAATAACCTCCCAAGGCCTAACCACCAAGGCAATTATTCCATCTTTGGAGGCTTGAGTGATAAAACTTGAAAATTATTTATCGTTTTAAAAACGATAGATAATTAACAAGGAAAAAAACACCCTGGAATAATGTATTGATGACTAAGTCCTAGGAAACCAAACCATTTACATAAATTCATCATGCTAAGACATTTTATTACAATTCCCCATGTGGTATAAAGATGTTAAAAAAATGAAAAAAAGGCCTAAGAAGGCTTGCATGGACTTCTAAACTTAAAAATTGAACAAGTAATTGTTCATCTTTGGCGGCTCACTTAAAAGTCCAACTGAGTGCAACTCAAGTGGTAACATATGGCTCCTACTGCAGGACGCGTGCTTAATCTAGTATTTAGGCAAGGAGAGCATGCGAGAACCATAGAATCTCTGGTTTCAATAATTTGTAGAAACATCTCAACTTGACAAGCCAACCTTAGTCACACAAAATCTTGTAAAAGCCAACGAACCATTAAGTTGTTTTATAGAAACTAAATGGAAAAACGAAACTTTCACTAAAGAAAAAGATTATTATTCCCAAGTACAGAAAATAAATACAGAAAGTAAATGCTCACTTTAAGGAAATTATTTTCATACTCTAAGCATAACATAGTCTAAACAATAAGTGAAATGATAAATCCAATGCAACCACCTTAACATTTTATAAAAAGTTTAAGTTTTTTCCTTCGTCTTTGGTGAGATGAGTGAATTAAGAAGGTGATTAATAAATTTATGGATTTAGAAATGCAATCACCCCCGCAAGATAAACACATGCAATAAGATATAGATTAACACACAAACACTCACAGACACCGAAGATAAGCCTCTACCTCCCCGACAACATCGCCAAAATGTTATCACCAGACTTGTAGTTGCCCCTATGAGATGGATCCAAGATGGATGGTAAAGGGAAGAGCAACCAATGAGGTGAAACCAAGACAGACTCGACTCCCAAATGGATGGTTGTCACGCCAATCGAAGCAATCTTTAGTTGATGTTATCTTAGCCCAAGACAACAATGGGGGAGACCCAGATCTACTCCCGACAGGAGAGCCCAAACCAAGACAGCAGATCAAATCAATGTAAGATGAAGTACGTAAGGTGTAAGGTGAAATAAACCCTAGATCTATGGACGAAGTCACAAGGTGAGTTATGGGATGGATCAGAGGGTTAATGAGGTATGAAATTGATCCAAGGTTTAAAATACAAGTAACTTATGAGTTTTACTACTAGATCGAGAATCAAGGTACGAGCAAATGATGAAAATATCCATTGCCTTGGGAACCGTGTCCAATGCAGGTAGGTTAAGAACCAAATCGGGGCTATCTAGTACTGGTGGATAGACTTGACGAAAGGTATGACAGTGTCAAAGTACCCAAGCCTCGAGGATAGGATCAAAACGAAGGAAACCTTGGCCAAATGAGGGTTGCAATAGGGTCAAGAGATCAGTGCCTTGGGAATTGGCCCCAATGGAGTCACCTAAGCCTGACGCCTAGGAGGACCACTTAGGGTTTGACCCGATCTACAATACCCAGAAATGGTTTGCCAAAAGATCAAGTGGTTTGATCCATATAAATTTTTGAGTATTTTAAGTTAGGGTTTTGAAGGTAAAATAAAGGTGTCAATGGATTGGATCCAAGAAAAGAAGAACTAACATGTGGATCTTACCTGGATAACCTTGTAGATACCTTGGATGATGATGATCTATGCCATCCCGATCAATTTGAGAAAATTTGGATGAAAACTATGCAAATCGTTTCGCCCAAGGAAGTCAATGTACCCTCCCTCCTGAACAACAAACGTCAACCATATCAGATTGATGAATCAAGAGAAATGGGAAAATGCCATAGAAAAATAACAAGATGAAACCATAGATCACAATGATACTAATGATAACCCCTTGATACAAGCGATGCCAAACAAGTGGGGAAGCCCTGCAAAAACACCCAAGTGAAGTCGTCCTTTTGTAGACAAAACAAAGTTTCCACGAAAAATATAGATCTCACCACAAACACCAAATGCTAGGAAGCAATAGACTTTCCAATCACCATCGAAGAACACCAGATGCAAAGGAAACCCAAGAATTTCCACAAAAGAGTTTTTCTATTATCAAGATTCCAAGAGCCAAAGACCCTTTTACAATGAGATGCTCTCTCCTTTAAATAGGAATGAGAGATACCAAAATCCTAACCACCTTTCAAATGGATGGCTAAGATTAAAAGATCAAAATGTTCTAATCAACGGTTAAGATAAGTTCAACATAAAGTACATGCATCAATACAATAATATAATATATCAATGAAAATCTCCCTAGGAGAAGGGGTCCCAATCAATATGAAAAAATAAAAATGAATAAAGCTCATGGTGGGTCCATGGGGTATTAACTAACAACCCCTAGTGTGTCCCCATGGCACAATATAAATAAAATATAATTTTAATTGCAAAGTAGGGAAAATCGTGAGCCTCCAAAAGCTTCAAAAAATCATAAAATATGTCAGAGAGATGGGTGTGGGTCCATTTGAATGTTGAAACTGCTGGAGAAGGGGTGGAAGACATCACACTCATCATCAAAACTCATCCCATGCCATCTCCTTGCCTCAGTAGCCCAAATCGAATTCTTCAATAGCCATTTTTATCATTTATAATCTGCCTCGGGAAACGTGAACCTGCCAAAACTGCCTCGTGGAATTCCTGTGTTGTCCAACTGAGCACACTAGGCTCTCTGGGAGGGGGGTATAATGGTAAAACAAGTGGCTGGACCACCCCCTCCTCATACAACGCCCTAGGTGAACCCATCAAATCATCTTTCTGCTCTGACAGGCCACTTAGCATGGCAAAACTGCACCTAAATGGTATACTCAGACAAATCATCACTGTAACTTCCTGGAACTGAAAATAAACTGTCTCATTGAACTCAAGGAGCCCAAATCCATCTAAAGTGCATACTCATACACCCTACAGACCTCTGCATGATCAGGTACAATATCTAATATGTCCAGACAAATAAAATAATAATCTGTAGATGATCAAATAATCAATAAAATAACCCAGGCTAACATCAATCTGTTGCAAGTGTTTGGAAAGACATGCTATACAAATCATTCAAATAACAATTATAACAAGTAGTAATCATTTCACTGGCGATCTACCAACCAAATATATCGAGTTTCGTTAATTAATTATAACTCAGACCAGACTTTCAAGACCATACTCACTTCATAGTTGTAATCAATTTGCCAATGAAAGGTGAAGGCTAAAAATCAAAAGGCTAGGCTACAGGGTGACTACCGACTTGACACTGTGACACTTTGGATATGGAAAGGGGATACTCACTCTAGCATATGTTGGACAACCAATAACACAGGGGATGGCAGTGTCTCACAAATGGGTAAGTTACGTTCGAAGGTGCTTATTCACCTTGACAAATGCTCTCAATCCAAATCAAATACAGGTGAGGCCCGCAATCTTTAGATATAGCTTTTTTAAAGAACCATTGGTTTTTGGGCCTTCAAGTTTCCATAACCTTGATCCATGCATTTGTTACATGGATTTTTATTTATTAAGGCTTCATGCTCCATGCATGTTTGAAAACACTTGTTACATGGGTTTTACATTTCACATTTACACTTCAAAGCCAATTTCATTAGGCTTGCCTTGCATTCATGTATGTTCAAAAACACTTATTTTCATGAATGGGCTTTTCAAAAGATATTCATTTCATTTCCATATACATTGTATTGATGGCAGCACTATTTGTTTCAGGTTTAGCAAACACAACCTAGGCAACTCAGAGCCGAGACACAAATAAACAAGGAAGCTTATCCAACAAAGAGGCTATAGTGGGGAAAGGTCCTCCATGCCACAAGTCAAGTAGTAGGTCGGGTCATAAACATAACTGGAAGGTAATGGATGAGTGGAGATAGAGGACGATGAAACCAACACTAGCGAGCCAAAGTATGGTGGAAATGATCACCTCTACTCTCCCTAAGGAGGGTAAAACCAATGAGTATGGGTCAAGACCTTCCAGGTCTAAGTAGGGACATACGTACATAATATCAATACAACCAAGTCCACATATTTATATGACCACCAGATCATGACACTAAATGCTAATACATGTCGCAAGAATCAATGTAAAAGAAATAATAACCATAACACAAGATAATATATGTTGAGTCATACACATGTAAATAACCAATCTGAACCAACATCTGTTCACTAAGAACCTGCTGTTGCAACTCTGGGCAATACTGACTGCTCTGTAAATGGCTAAATGGCTACATCAGTCCTCAAATCTGAGTGTCTTGAGACTCAGTCATGGCATGGGAAAGTACTATACTCCCATCATCAAATCGTGATCCATCATAGATGCGCATCTCAGCATCTCATATGTAAGGGAACTAGCTAGAAAGGTGTACTAAAATCCGAAAAATAGAATGTGGTAGCGCGGCTACTATATATGTGATAACATCTGGCTCCAGTTGGGACAAGTGCTCTGCTGAATAGAGCGCTTGAGAACCTCAGAATCTGTCGTACTTGCACTCTGCTACTCGCATCCTCGATCCATCCCTCTATCTCAGCAACAACTAACAAAATGTCATCCGCTACCTGCAAAATGTCCAGAGCTATACCAAACTCACATACCGGTCGTCAGAACAATGCGTAGATAAAATAAAATGCTAAAACTAAGATGCATGAAACTAAAAAGCAGAAAGTAAATCTAATCTATAACCATAACTTTAAGAAAAGATTGATTTTTATTGTGTAGGCAAAAGGCAAATACTCAAGACTACACTAAGAGCTTTGAAAAGCAAGCTTCAGGAAAAGACAAAAGGTGCAAGACTGAAAAGCTAAACTACTGCCCAGAAAAGGCTTATTCAGGCCCTACATACTCTAACCTACTAGGCAAGACAATACTCAAGGTTAAGTGAGATCTAGGATGTAACCCCTCAAATCCCTTTGGTTGATAGGAAGTAAGATTTGTCGTCTATTACTGGTAGCAAGAAAACACATGTCACCCATGCAACGTTCAACGATGAAAGGTCCAACCCAAATGTCATTAGCTTGCCCTGATCGGATATGCAGTAAGTGGTTCGGGATAAGGACTTGACTTCCCGTGAGAAATCTGTTCCTATTCATTGATTCAGGAACAACTTCAATGTTACGTATAGGCATGGGATGGACTTCAGCAAGGTTTCGTGGTTGCGGGGTGATAATCCTTGAGCTCCTCCTGGAAGGAGCTGCATCAAATATGGGTGGACCATCATCATTGGGAATAGCTACACTACCAACTAGGATCTCTCTAATCTCTCTCCTCGTCTCCTAGACACTCGCACTAGGCCTTTCCTCATGAGGAGACATTACATGTTTGACAATTTCCCCTACAATCCAGAAGTCTATTTTCTTCCAAGGGATGAGGCATATGGGATATAACAGTACTGTGGCTAGAGCCTTCCCCTGTAGGAACATAAATGTGCACATTTTCCAGCTCAATTGGAACTACTTCTGAATGAGATGCCAAATAACTAGGAATGTGAGAAAGATCATGACCATGGTGACTAGATGACTCAGGTAGCAGAAGAAAGTTGGGGATGAGAGGATATGTAGATAAAACATTATTTAGAGAATTTGAAGGTAGCCTGAAATATAGCAAGATTGTTAAGATTAAATTCTCCTTCAGGTGCATCATTAATTAAAGCATTCTCTTCCCAACTTATAGAGTTATCATGGACTTGAGTTAGATTATCGTCTTCTAAAGACACATGAGAGAAGGAACCAGCAACATCAAGATAATGGGAGCTATTGGCTTCGTCACCGACCTCTACTACAGCAGCTAGCTTAGGATCGTTCACCCATGGGTAAATAGGTTCAAGCCCTTGGCTTTCCCTATCTCTATTATGGTCAATTAAGGAAAACCATTCACTTACTCTATAAGGAATTCTTTCAACATGTCTAACATAATCAATTTCATCAACTTCAAGTGTAGGATTCTTGATTATTTGCTCTTCATCTACTGCATTATTCTGTTCTTGACCTTGAGGTTGATTTTCATTTCTTCTCAATTCTTCCAACTCCTCCGAACATTCGTTCCTAAGCATTTACAAGTTAATTTTTCTAGCAATTTCAGCTATTTGGTCTTCTTCAGAAGAGGAATCAGAATCTTCCAACACCATAAACATGTTTTTAGGTTGCTCATATTCCCATATTTCATTTTCATCTTCCACAATATTAGCTTTAGCATTATTTAGCAATTCATCTCCATATGTGTTTTTAATCCCTTCCTCAAAAGTTTCCAAATGCTTCTCATAACAGGGTTCTCTATTAATCCTAATTAGAGCATCATCAGAGTTTGGAACACAAATATATGATAAATCAAAGTTACATATATTGTGTCGGCGAATATATCGTCGGGGGTCCGGAATGAAACTTATCGGCAGCAACGGCGAAAATATCGGAAAATATCGGCAAATGTCGTTTTGCATTAAAAAATACAAAAATAAACATTTATTTTTTATTTTTTAAACATCTAAAGCAACAACAACATCAAATAAACACATTTCCACATAAATATTAAAATACAACTCATATATAAGATGCATAATATGTCAAATGGT
>LPNX010218885.1:1369277-1446436 GCA_001517045.1 Pseudotsuga menziesii
GGATCTGTCCTTCCCATCAGTCCATCCATCTGACATAATAGTGCAACCGGTGGCCGCCCATGACTGTCTGAGCTCATCTAATCTACGGGTGCAATCAACCTTCTCCTCATCAAGGAGTCTCCCTCTCAAATCATTATAGGAAGGCCCCCTATAATCTAGACCAACAGCGCCAGCAGCTTGAAACATGGCATGATAGTAGGGGTTGTTTTTGGCGATGTTGAAAGGCACATCACCCCATAGAAAACATTTTGTCACAACTCTATCCGCCTCATCCTTCTCCCTTTGTTTGAGCATGGTTCGAACAGAAGGTAGCCTCGAATACGATGCCACATAAGGTGAGGTTGAAGAAGGCACAGTGGAATGTGGGGGTCGTGCAGATGAGGAGAAGGAATGCATGTCACTTGTTCCTCCCATGGTTCGTGACTGTGTTCTAGATGCAAGTTCATGTCTGAATTCCTCTTTCTCGTCCCTCTTCTTAGCCATGTCAAGAATGGATTGGTTTGCAATACGCATCACTTCTGGCCCTAAATCCATCATAAGGTATCCACCTAGACCAGCTGCCCACTTCCTAGATAAAAGCATTCCATACGCTGGGGGCAAGTCAATAACAACTACATCCATCATAGTGGAAATGTCTGAACATGCAAACAAATCAGCCCTAAGGTTTTTGATCAAACCATAGGATTGCACACGCCGAGAATCTATACCACAAACATTCCCATAGGGTTGAGTCACCTCCAATCTCATTTCCTTCATGACATGTAAAGGCATCACATTCATAGCTGCTCCAGAATCCAACATGCAATTATGCTTCTGAATGTGTAAGGTTAGGTAAAAGGGAGGGTGACCCTCGTTCTTTCTCTCATAAATTGCAGACTGGATGTTGACAGGTGGATCCTTTTCATCTTTGCTAGGATTCTAAGACAACCTCAGGAGTCTTTTCTTGGCCAATGCCATTAAAGAACTCCTCTACTTGGCTTCTTACTGACGACACTTTCATTAACTCAATGACATGGATATTACACATTATCTTGCCTACCTCTTTCTTCATATCAATATTCAAATTAAAATCTTCTAAGGAAAAATCTTCTTCTTCCTTTTTGTCTTCATTAATTTCTTTGCGTCTGTCTAGGAAAGAAGGTTGGGGATCAATTCTTCGTTTATAGATTCTAATCTGTGGTTGTTCCTTTGTTTCAAGGATATTTATAGCACAACATGAGGGGCTAGGTTCATCAACAAAATCTTCTTCTTGCTCCCATGGCTCTTCTTCCAAGAGAATCCTTCCAAACCCAACATCAAAAGATAAATCATTAATAAAGTTGATGTTGTTTGGTTGGTCATCAAGATAGTTAGTGTCAGACGATTCTTCCTCGTTTTCATCACACCAATTTACAATCTTCCTCTCAGAACTTTCTGGATATTCAGGTCGTCATCTATTGTTATCTTCCTCATGCCTTATATTATTGTTCCAGTAGGGCTTAGGGCCATAAGGGTTTCTATGTCTCTCAAGATCATGAAAACTAGCAACACTTTTTGCCAGGACAGTTAGTTGTCTCATCATCTCTTGCATGGTTTCTAACGTGTCCTTTGAATCCTTTAGTTCGTTCACAGGTTCCTTAGGCCTTCGGAGTTTAGGGTCAGATCTAGAAGTGGATGGGGTAAAGTGATCGAAAAAATTTTGCTTACCCATAGATGTCGCATTCTGCTCAGCCATCTTTGCATTGAATTGGGTAGTCTTCAAGTCATTGGGATTCTTATCCTTCAAGTGATATCCCAGCCACCCTTCAAAAGCATTCAAATAATGAATAACAATTGCTTGGTCCTTGGGTTTAATTTCTTATCGGATATTTCCTACAGTCTTGCCAACTCTTATGTTAAACTCATGGACTATTTCATTCTCCTTCTTCTTGATGTCAAACAGTTGATGTGAGAGAAATTTCCCATCTAATTTGCGAGACCAGTCAATATTAAGCTTTGCGACAAAATTCTCATACCCATTGATGGATGAGGCAGGCAATCTGTCAAACAACTTCCGCACATCTCCTTCCAAAGAATGCAGAAGGCCCCTCATGAAGACATCTTCATTTGATGCTCCATATGCTTCCATGTGTTCCCAGACTCTACCAATATGATCTTCAATGGAGATAGTCAACACTCCATCAAACTTCGGAACCTTTTCAAAATATTTATCAAGCATGTCATGGGGGGCTCCCTGGATCAGAGAAAAATCTAAAGTAGATGGCTTAGCCTTCCTTCCAAAAATCCTAGGGTTCTGTGGAGGAGGAAAATTTGGGTTTCCACTAGTGTTTGTTCCGGCCATTGGATTAGATGAAGTTGAAGAAGATCCAAAAAGATGACTCGGGAAAACAGTGGGACTAGATGTCTTCCAAAATAAATTGGAAGAGTTCTCTTTAGTTTGTCTGCGGTTCCTCGTGTAAGTTGTAGGGATTTCCTTAGGATTTACATAACGTTCTAAGAACTTAAGATTAATACGTTGGGTACGGTCCTCAATAGAGTTGCGGGGTGAACCACACAAGTAATTCACAAAAAAAATATGTCGTAGGAGAGGTGAGATGAGTGAATTAAGAAGGTGATTGATAAATTTATGGATTTAGAAATGCAATCACCCACGCAAGATAAACACATGCGATAAGATATGGATTAACGCACAGACACTCGCAGACACCGAAGGTAAGCCTCTACCTCCCCGGCAACATCACTAAAATGTTATCACCAGACTTGTAGTTGCCCCTATGAGATGGATCCAAGATGGACGGTAGAGGGATGACCAACCAAAGAGGTGAAACCAAGACCGCCTCAACTCCCAAATGGATGGTTGTCACGCCAATCGAGGCAATCTTCACTTGATGTTATCTTAGCCCAAAACAACAATGGGGGAGACCCAGATCTACTCCCGACAGGAGAGACCAAACCAAGACACCAGATCAAATCAATGGAAGATGAAGTACATAAGGTGTAAGGTGAAATAAACCCCAGATCTATGGATGAAGTCACAAGGTGAGTTATGGGATGGATCAAGACGTTTATGAGGTATGAAATTGATCCAAGGTTTAAATACAAGTGACTTATGAGTTTTACTACTAGATCCAGAATCAAGGTACCAGCAAATGATGAAAATATCCACTGCCTTGGGATCCGTGTCCAATGCAGGGAGGTTAAGAACCAGATCAGGGCTATCTAGTACCGATGGATAGACTTGACGAAAGGTATGACAGTGTCAAAGTACCCAAGCCTCAAGGATAGGATCAAAACGAAGAAAAATTTGGCCAAATGAGGGTTGCGCTAGGGTCTAGAGATCAATGCCTTGGGAATTGGGCCCAATGGAGTCACCTAAGCCTGACGCCTAGGAGGACCCACTTAGGGTTTGACCCGATCTACAATACCCAGAAATGGTTTGCCAAAAGATCAAGCAATTTGATCCATATATATTTTTTATTATTTTAAGTTAGGGTTTTGAAGATAAAATAAAGGTGTCAATGGATTAGAACCAAGAAAAGAAGAACTAACCTGTGGATCTTACCTAGATAACCTTGTAGATGCCTTGATGATGATGATCTATGCCGTCCCGATCAATTTGAGAAGATGTGGATGAAGAATCTATGCAAATCATTTCTCCCAAAGAAGTCAATGCACCCTCCCTCCTACACAACAAACATCAACCATATCAGATTTGATGCATCAAGAGAAATGGACAAATGCTACAGAAAAACAACAAGATGAAACCATAGATCACAATGATACTAATGATAACCCCTTGATACAAGCGATGCCAAACAAGTGAGTTGAGGAAGCCCCACAAAAACGTCCAAGTGAAGTTGCCCTCATGTAGACAAAACAAAGTTTCCACGAAAAATATAGATCTCACCACAAAGACCCAAATGCTAGGAAGCAATAGACTTTCCAATCACCATCGAAGAACACCAGATGCAAAGGAGACCCAAGAATTTCCACAAAAGAGTTTTTCTATTATCAAGATTCCAAGAGCCAAAGACTCCTTTACAATGAGAAGCTCTCTCCTTTAAATAGGAATGAGAGATACCAAAATCCTAACCACCTTTCAAATGGATGGCTAAGATTAAAAGATCAAAATGTTCTAATCAACGGTTGAGATGAGCTTAACATAAAGTACGTGGATCAATACAATAATATAATATATCAATGGACCAAATCGCCCTAGGAGAGGGGATCCCACTCAATATGAAAAAATAAAAATGAATAAATCTCATGGTGGGTCCAGGGGGTATTAACGCGCACCCCTAGTGTGTCCCCATGGCACAATATAAAAAAAATATAATTTTAAGTGCAAAATAGGGAAAATCATGAGCCTCCAAAAGCTCGAAAAAATCATAAAATATGTCAAAGAGATGGGTGTGGGTCCATCTGAATGTTAAAACTACTGGAGAAGGAGTGGAAGACATCACACTCATCACCAAAACTCATCCCATGCCATTTCCTTGCCTCAGTAGCCCAAATCGAATTCTTCAATAGCCATTTTTATCATTTTTAATCTGCCATGGGAAACGTGAACCGACAAAAACTGCCTCCTGGAGTTCCTGCGTTATCCATCTGAGCCCACCAAGCTCTCTGGGTAGGGGGTATAATGGTAAAAACAAGTGGTTGGACCACCCCCTCCTCATACAACGCCCTAGGTGAACCCATCAAATCATCTTTCTACTCTGATAGGCCACTTAGCATGGCAAAACTGCACCTAAATGGTATACTCAGACAAATCATCACTGTAACTGCCCAGAACTAAAAATAAACTCTCATTGGACTCGAGGAGCTTAAATCCATCTAAGGTGCATACTCATACACCCTCCAGATCTCTGCATGATCAAGTCCAATATCTAATATGCCCAGACAAATAAAAAAATAATCTCTAAATGATCAAATAATCAATAAAATGACCCAGGCTAACATCAATCTGCTGCAAGTGTTTGGAAAGACATGCTCTACAAATCATTCAAATAACAATTATAACAAGTAGTAATCATTTCACTGGTGATCTACCAACCAAATATATAGAGTTTCGTTAATTAATTATAACTCAGACCAGACTTTCAAGACCATACTCACTTCATAGTTGTAATCAATTTGCTAGTGAAGGGTAAAGGCTAAAAATCAAAAGGCTAGGCTACATGGTGACTACTGACTTGACACTGTGACACTTTGGATATGGAAAGGGGATACTCACTCTAGCATATGCCGGACAACCAATAACACAGGGGATGGCTGTGTCTCACAAATAGATAAGTTACGTTCAAAGGTGCTTATTCACCTTGACAAATGCTCTCAATCCAAATCAAATACAGGTGAGGCCAGCAATCTTTCGATACAACTTTTTTAAAGGACCATTGTGTTTTGGGCCTTCAAGTTTCCATAGCCTTGATCCATGCATTTGTTACATGGATTTTTATTTGTTAAGGCTTCATGCTCCATGCGTGTTTAAAAACACTTGTTACATGGGTTTTACATTTCACATTTACACTTCAAAGCCAATTTCATTAGGCTTGCCTTGCATTCATGTATGTTCAAAAACACTTCTTTTCATGAATGGGCTTTTCACAAGATATTCATTTCATTTCCATATACATTGTATTGATGGCAACGCTATTTGTTTCGGGTTTAGCCAACACAACCTAAGCAACTCAAAGCCGAGACACAAATAAACAAGGAAGCTTATCCAACAAAAAGTCTATAGTGGGGAAAGGTCCTCCATGCAACAAGTCAAGTAGTAGGTCGGGTTATAAACATAACTAGAAGGTAATGGATGAGTGGAGATAGAGAACGATGAAACCAACACTAGAAAGCCAAAGTATGGTGGGAATGATCACCTCTATTCTCCATAAGGATGGTAAAACCAATGAGTATGGGTCAAGAACTTCTAGGTCTAAGTAGAGACATACATACATACATAATATCAATACAACCAGGTCCACATATTTATATGACCGCCAGATCATGATAGTAAATGCTAATACATGTCGCAAGAATGAGTATAAAAGCAATAATAACCATAACACAACATAATATTTGTTGAGTCATATACATGTAAATAACCAATCTGAACCAACATCTATCCACTGAGAACCTGCTGCTGCAACTCTGGGCAAAACTCACTGCTCTGTAAATGATCAAATGGCTACATCAGTCCTCAAATCTGAGTGTCCTGAGACTCAGTCATGGCATGGGAAAGTACTATCGTCCATCATTGAATAGTGATCCATCATAGATGCTCATCTCAGCATCTCATATGTAAGGGAACTGGCTGAAAAGGTGTACTGAAATCCGAAAAATAGAATGTGGTAGCTTGGCTACTATATATGTGATAACAAGAACCAATTGCAAATGCCATCTTCTTGGACAATATTGAGATATTGTCTAAGTTGAGGGTGAAGATTGAGACTCCTATCAAGGAGGAGTTACCTGCATGGCTAGAGGAGGGGCAAGTGGAGGAGGTGGTTGGAGACACCATGGAGGGTGATGTGCTAGCATCACCACCACCTTCTGCACCGCTTGATACATCTAGTCCTCCATCCATCACTCAGCGTCCAGTATTAGATGCAAGGCCAAGGCCTTCTGCTGCTACTTCTAGTGCTAGGGGCAGGCTTGACGAAAGACCCATGGTATTTTCCCGTAAAAGGGGAAAAGGGCATTGAAATTAGATATCTAGATGCCAGTTTTCCTCAGATACATTAATATATGTGATGTCATTTTGTATTGTTTAAACTTTATACACTTTTCAGTCCTTGATTGGACAACTATGATGTTTCAGACTTTCAGTATCGACTTTGATGTATCGTTTTATATTTGGCATGACTACATGATGATGATATATATCATTGCTTTCTTCATATTGATGTTCCAATATGTTTTTCTGATGTTATTGTTGCTTTATATGTTTAAAATTCTAAAAAAAATAAATGTATTTTCTATTTTTTAATGTTTGTCGATTTTTCCCGATTTTTTCGCCGATGTTGCCGAGAAGTTGTATTCGGGACCCTCGCCGACTTTTTCAACATTGATTTATATACATCCCCCACATCATGACCAAAGTTGGGAAAACCCGGTATGTTTGAGAAATTGAAAGGATGAAAAATTCCTACTATTTGGGCACCACACCGCTCCCTTAATTCATCCATATCAGAAATTAATAGTATGCATTTGATATAACCATTGAACCTTGTACTAAACAGCTAGAGCTGCCAAATGATGAGCTTTAAAGGTTTTAATATGTCGTGTGGGCTCATCTACACACAACAAAACTCCACAAGTTTATGAGATAACAGGGTTTTATCCCTTCAATGGAGTCGCCATGTGAGAAGAAAAATATGCATCAAAATTATCTCACAATAATTATCTTTTTGTTTTTCTTTTGTAAATTATGAAAAAGAAAAGCCCAGTGGAGTCGCCAGATCAAAAATTAAAAACTAATCTAAAAAATCATCAAACAAAGGAAAACCAAAAAGAGAAAACAAAAGTAGTATTCCAAGAATAGAAAGATTTATCCCCGACAACAACGCCAAAATGTTGCCGCCTAATTTGCACCTCGGGTCGCATGGCAGAAATCTTCAAGCCAGTGGGTGCGACCTTGGGGGCAAGCAAGAGTCAAGTGTTGTCACTTGATCTTGACTCCTCCGTCTAGGCTCTCTCCTAGCGAAGCCAAGGGGGATGGTCCCTAGTAAAATAATCTAAGGTTGTTTTAATTAATGAAAATAAAGCAACTATTCTAGGAGATGATAACAATAAATACTGAAATTAAAACGAGTAATAGCTTAAATAACTAGCATATAAAATAACATTCTGTATAACACATTGATTAACTTAAACATCAACAATAAATAAGAATGCCAGATAGACCAATGTTAATGGAGTACTTGTGTAAAGGGATTGCTAGTGATGTCTCGAAAAGTATTGCAGTTGTCTCGGTTGGCCAGTTTTAGAATTATTAATTGAGTAATTAGGAAGTGAGTAAATTGTTGACTGATTTTATTAAAAATGTGGTAATGATCATATTATTAAAGGGAAATGGTATTCCAAATTTACCCGAGGGGTACAAGGAATATGTCTGGATTTACTCGGAAGTGGCTCTCATAGTGACGTGTGGGCTAGATGGAGTCGTGGGGTTGTGTTCAACACTACACTAACAAGAGTGTAGCCTAACAAGGCCCCACGACCACTTTCTAGTAGTTCCCACTTCACTTGCAGAATTTCCCCACTAACGAGTAATTTCGAGAAGTGTCGGATTTTCACTTGGGGAATTTAATTGGAGTGTGAAACTAATTACTAGTCACTCCAATCCCTTTCTGATTGTCCCATCGATCCAGCCAACGACCTGCACTGGTCACAAGAGCATACAGGAATTGAAGCCTTGTTTATTTTAAGAGTTATAAAATTAAATATGAGTTGTTTAAATCACAGTGTTGATACTCTCATTTTCGAGAACACGGCCAGATTAGTTAATGTTAACTTAAGAAAGTAAAAGAACTAGAAAAAAATATAAAAAAATAAAAAAATGTGAATCCCCCTAGGGGGATGGAGTGTCGACACTTGGCTTCCCACTTGCTTCTCTTTTTTTACAATGATTACAATCAAAAGTACTTATGTTCCTTTGTAGAATAGGAGACACATGTTTACAAATTTGTGGGTTTTAAAACTACCCAAAGAAGAGGTAGGAAGAAAGATGGCTCCTTGATGGCTTAATTCTGAAAACTTTCATCAGAATGCCTCTCTACCTGATCATCAATTGCTGCAAAACAGCCAACAAGCTTATGCTAAATGTGCTAGATTAATCAATTAAAGCATAAAAATTTAGCATATAACTCAAATACTTTAAATGATATGAAAATATAGAATGCAACTACTTAGTTTTGGGAGTTAGATCTATGAATTATAAGGCTTTTAAAATCAGATCTAAACTTATAAATGCAAATCAAATCAAATTAGTTTATGACAATTGTATGCACTAAAATGATTAACATTGCTGAAAGTAACTAGTAACCGGAAAAATTTAATTTTGAAATGGTGAAGGAAAGAGAGAAGAAAAGAGTTGAAAGCTTTGGAACTTTGGGTCGTGGAGTCTGCTTTGGTGGAACACTGAGGGACTGTATTTCATAAGAAATTTAAGATGAGGAGGATGCAAAGCAGATCAACCCCTTCTTCAAGTGAGATCACCTGCAAACTTGAAAATCCTTGCACAAAAAATGGTTAAAAGCTTGGTGCCACCTACAACAGAAACTTGGAAAACATGAGCATTAAACAAAATGAACATGCCGTTCTAAGAAATCTACTTGCAAATGAACAATAAGATTATGAAGCAAACAAGTTTTTCTAATCTTATCCTACTGGGATACAGCTCCCTTTCAAAGAACAAATTCAACCAACATAAAGCAAAAAAAACAAGACAAATTATACCTCATAAGCACTTGAAAATTACCATCCACACATTAAAAGCGTTACACCATAGATCTGCCTCCAAAGCCTTTATTATTCCAAAAAGTATTACAAACTACAATAGCAAAGCTACAACAGCCTGTCGGTCCTCTAACCATCATGAGAAAATGAGAAGCAAAGGCTTGCTTAAATAGAAAAGAGCAAGCTCAAGGGAGGGCACACTTGCTAAAGGAAGAGTCTAGCTCAAATGGAAAGAGCTAGGAAGTAGTGCTTTGTGGGTTTAGTAATGGTAAGATCAAAAAATTGAAAATCCAACACTCAAAACTCAACACAATTCCAAAAAAATGCAAGCTTTCCTTGGAAAATATGCCCCCACTTGGAGGAAAATTCCATTGCTTTGATTTACTTGGAAATAGCATGATTTGGCCTTCCAAAATCCTTAGGATACTTGCCGCTTCACTTTTCCAACTCACAAACTCCCTTTTGGCAAGTTTCCATGTATTTATGAGTTGCCGAATTTTTCAATTTTTCAAATTTTTTGGTCTTTTCTGAGTTTTTCGAGTAATAATTAATTTTGGATATAAATAATTACTCGAAAACTTAGGAAAGTGGGTTAAGGGGTTAAGTGGGTGCTCTGAGTTAGAAAATGAGCACCCCCATGGCAAAAACAACCTCCTAGCCACACTTTTACGACTTTTTAAACCTTTACAATTGACTTATTAAAAATAAGCCTATAAAAACGGAGAAAAAAAAAATATATATATATATATATATATATATATTTTCTGAAAATTAAGAAAAACCTATAAGGGACTTGGCACATGTTCATAATGACTCAAAATAATGATTAGAATGGTAATATACATTGACACATTGGCCTAACCACCAACGCAATTATTCTAGCTTTGGAGGCTTGAATGAAAAACTCGAAAATTATTTATCGTTTAAAAATGATTGATAATTAACAAGGAAAAAAAACACCCTGGAATAATGTATTGATGACTAAGTCCTAGGAAACTAGACCTTACATAATGTCATCATGACTCAAAATAATGATTAGAATGGTAATATACATTGACACATTGGCCTAACCACCAACGCAATTATTCTAGCTTTGGAGGCTTGAATGAAAAACTCGAAAATTATTTATCGTTTAAAAATGATTGATAATTAACAAGGAAAAAAAACACCCTGGAATAATGTATTGATGACTAAGTCCTAGGAAACTAGACCTTACATAATGTCATCATGCTAAGACATTTTATTACAATTCCCCATGGGGTATGAACATGTTAAAAAAAATTAAAACAAGGGCCCAAGAAGGCCTGCATGGACTTTTGACCTTGAAAATTGAACAAGTAATTGTTCATCTATGGTGGTGTTATCACCAAACTTGTAGTTTCCCCTATGAGATGGATCCAAGATGGACGGTAGAGGGATGGGCAACCAAAGAGGTGAACCAAGATAACCTCGACTCCCAAATGGATGGTTGTCACGCCAATCGAGGTAATCTTCACTTGATATTATCTTAGCCCAAGACAACAATGGGGGAGACCCAAGTCTACTCCCGACAGGAGAGATCAGACCAAAACACCAGATCAAATCAATGGAAGTTGAAGTACGTAAGGTGTAAGGTGAAGTAAACCCTAGATCTATGGAAAGTCACAAGGTGAGTTATGGTTTGGATCAGGAGGTTTATGTAACTTGAAATGTGATCCAAGGTTGAAATGCAAATGACTTGAGTCTTTTACTAGATCCAGAATCAAGGTACTAGCAAATGATAGTAATATTCACTGCCTTGGGAACCATGTCCAATGCAGGGAGGTTTAGAACAAGATTGGGGCTATATAGTACCACAGGATAGACTTGACGAAAGGTATGACAGTGTCAAAGTACTCAAGCCTCAAGGATAAGGTCAAAACGCAAGAGAAATTGGCCAGTTTGAGGGTAGCGCTAGGGTTTAGAGAGCAATTCCTTGGGATTTGGGCCCAATGGAGTCACCTAAGCAAAACGTCTAGGAAGACCCACTTAAGGTTTGACCCGATCTACAAAACCCAGAAATGGTTTGCCAAAAGATCAAGCGATTTGATCTATAATATTTTTTTATTTTTTATATTTAGGGTTTTGACAATAAAATAAAAGGTGCCAATGGATTGAGATCAAGAAGAGAAAAACTAACATGTGGAACTTACCTGGATAACCTTGTAGATGCCGTGATGATGATGATCTATGCTGTCCTGATCAATTTGAGAAGATTTGGATGAAGCCTCTATGAAACTCGATTTGCACAAGGAAACCAATGCGCCCTCTCTCCTGCACAACAAACGTCAACCATATCAGATTTGATGCATCAAGAGAAATGGACAAATGCTACAGAAAAATAACAAGTTAAAATCATAGATCACAATGATACTAATGATAAGCCCCTAATTCAAGCGAAGCCAAGAAAGCGAGTTGAAGAACCCCTGCAAAAACGCCCAAGTGAAATCGCCCTCCTGTAGACAAGACAAAGTTTCCACGAAAAATATAGATCTCACCACAAATACCCAAATGCTAAGAAGCAATAGACTTTTCAATCACCATTGAAGAACTCCAGATGCAAAAGAGACCCAAGAACTTCCACAAAATAGTTTTCTATTATCAAGATTCCAAGAGCCAGAGCCGCCCTTTACAATGAGAAGCTCTCTCCTTTAAATATGAATGAGAGATAACAAAATCCTAACCACATTTCAAATGGATGGCTAAGATTAAAAGATCAAAACGATCTAATCAACGGTTGAGATGAGCTCAACATAAAGTACATGGATCAATACAATAATATAATATATCAATGGACCAAATCACCCTTGGAGAGGGGATCCCACTCAATAAAAATGAAAAAAGCTCATGGTGGGTCAAGGGAGTATTAATTAACACCCCTAGTGTGTCCCCATAGCACAATATGAATAAAATAAAATTTTAAATGCAAAATAGTGTCTCTTTGAAGAAATCTTGAGCCTCAAAAAGCTCCAAAAAATCATAAAATATGTCGAATAGATGGATGTGGATCCATCCAAGTGCTGAAACTGCTAGAGAAGGAGTGGAAGACATCACACTTATCATCAAAACTCATCCCATGCCATTTCCTTCCCTCAATAGCGCAAATCAAATTCTTCAGTAGCCATTTTTGTCATTTTTAATCTGCCTCGAGAAACATGACACTACCCAAACTGCCTCCTGGAGTGCCTGCGTTGTCAAACTAAGCCCACTAGGCTCTCTGGGAGGGGGATAAAATGGTAAAAACAAGTGGTTGGACCACCCCCTCCTCATACAACGCCCTAGGTGAACTAATCAAATCACCTTTTTACTCTGATTGGCAACCCAGCATGGCAAAACTGCATCAAAATGGTATACTGAGACAAATCATCATTATAACTGCCCGGAACTGAAAATAAGATGTCTCATTGGCCTTAGGGAGCCCAAATCCATCTAAAGTGAATACTCATACACCCTATAGGTTTCTGCATGATCATCTACAATATCCAATATACCGAGATAAATAAAATAATAATCTATAAATGACCCAATAATATGACCAGCCTAACATCAATCTGTTGTAAGTGTTTAGAGGCTAAGGCATGCTCTACAAATCATTCAAATAACAATTATAACAAGTAGTAATCATTTCACTGGCGATTTACCAACTAAATACATAGAGTTGTGTTAATTAATTACAACTCAGCCCAGACTTTCAAGACCATACTCACTTCATAGTTGTAATCAATTTGTTAGTGAAGGGTGAAGGCTAAAAATCAAAAGGCTAGGGTAAAGGGTGACTACCAACTTGACACTGTCACACTTTGGATATGGAAAGGGGATACTCACTCTAGCATATGTCGAACAAGCAATAACACAAGGGATGGCAGTGTCTCACAAATGGGTAAGTTACGTTCAGATGTGCTTATTCACCTTGACAAATGCTCACAATCCAAATCAAATACAAGTGAGGCCAACAATCTCTTAGATATAACTTTTAAAAACCATTGCTTTTTGGGCCTTCAATTCTCCATAGCCTTTATCCATTTGTTACACGTATTTTTATTTATTAAGGCTTCATGCATTCATGTATGTTTAAAAACACTACTTTTCATGAATGTGCTTTTACAAGATAATCATTACTTTTAGAGCCAATTTCATTAAAGCTTGCCTTGCATTCATGTATGTTTAGAAACACTTCTTTTCATGAATGGACTTTTCATAAGATATTCATTTCATTTTCAAATACATTGTATTGATGGCAGCGCTACTTGCTTCAGGTTTAGCCAACACAACCTAGGCAACTCAGAGCCGAGACACCAATAAACAGGGAAGCTTGTCCAACAAAGAGGCTCGAGTGGGGAAAGGTCCTCCATGCCACAAGTCAAGTAGTAGGTCAGGATATAAAAATAACTGGAAGGTAATGGATGGGTGGAGATAGTGAAAGATGAGACCAACACTAGCAAGCCATACTATGGTAGGAATGATCACCTCTATTCTTTCGAAGAAGGGTAAAACCAATGAGTATGGGTCAAGAACTTCTAGGTCTAAGTAGAGACATACATACATAATATCAATACAACCAAGACCACATATTTATATGACCGCCAGATCATGACACTAGATGCTAAGACATGTCACAAGAATGAATATAAAAGCAATGAAAACCATAACACGAGATAATATCTGCCGAGTCATGTAAATAACCAATTGAACTAACATCTGTCCACTAAGAAACTGCTGCTACAACTCTGGGCAATACTAACTGCTCTGTAAATAGCTAAATGGCTACATCAATCCTCAGGTCTAAGTGTCCTGACACTGAGTCATGGCATGGGGAAGTACTATAGTCCATCAAATAATGATCCATCATAGATACTCATCTCAACATCTCATATGTAAGGGAACTGGCTGAAAAAGTGTACCGAAATCTGAAAAATAGAATATGGTAGCCCAACTACTATATATGTGATAACAAGCAGCTCACTTAAAAGTCCAACCCAGTGCAACTCAAGTGGTAACAAGGGTCGCATGCTTAATATGGGTCCACTTGCCATGTCACCCCATACTTTATTATATGAATTTTGACTTTTTTATCTTTGTCCTTTTGTGCCAATTTGTTGCACTTTTAACATTAAAATGACGTTTTAATGCACTTTAAAAGAAATAATGCTCCACGAAGTGTTTTAGCAGCCCAAAACATAGGAAAAGTGGCATGTAAGGTAAAGAGGACGCTCTGAGTGTGAAAACGGACATCCCCTGGCAAAAACGGACTCTGGACCCTGTTGCCACCTTTCACACACCTGGGGGGGACGTGGCAGAAATCTTCAAGCCACTCGGTATGGCCTTTGGGGCAAGTCTTGAGTCAAGGCTGTCACCTTGTTCTTGACTCCTCCATTTAGGCCAACTCCTAACGAAACCAAGGGGGGTAGACCCTATTAATTGCTAAGGCTCTTAGGGCTTTAGTGATTTAAGTTGATGAAAGAAGTTACTTAGAAGTTTTGATAAATGAATTCAACACAAGATATTTGCAAGATTTATTACACCACAATAGCATGCAGATTAATACTTGATAAGCAAACATGTGGAAGCATATGATAATATCAGAAATAGACCAGTGTCAAATAATGGAGTCCACAAAATTAAAATGCTATTGAAATGCGAAAAGGATGTTGCAAATGCTCTTGGTCAAATTTTAAGTTAATGTATGATGAGTTGATTACTTAGGGGGGAAGGGGACTCCCGATATACCTAGAGGGTACGGAGAGTATGTCCAAAACCCTTAACCGATACGGCCACCCGCAAGGAATATGTAGGTTGGTTGGAGTCTCGGAGACGTTATTCAACACTACACCACAAGGGTGTAGTCTAACTTATGCCTCAAGGTCACTGCCTAGTTGTTCCTGCTTCCTTTGGGTAATTTGCCACCCCAACGACTTAAATCGAGGCGTTGGATTTTCGCCTGGGGAGGTCAATTAAAAGACGTGAGATCTAATTCCTCTACTCACCCACGCTGCTTTTGATGCAACCGGCTAATCGGATGAACCACAGCCAGTACAGAGCCTACACAACGGAGCCTTGATAAATTTTAAGGATTTTAAGTTGTGTTCTTTGTTAAAAAAGGAAAACCTCCAGGAATCTCTTTCGCTCCAAATGGACCTCAATTGGGAAAGCGAGGAGGGGTTAATTTTAGATAACAAAAAAATACAAAACACAACTCACGGATTGTCTAATTAATCCTACCACGCATCTCCTTCCCCTTTCGGGTCAATCGAGAAGTCGTGGGCTAAGTAGCATGATTACTTTGAATTTGTAAAAGATATTGAAATGCTTATGATTCAAAGTATACAAGGCTACTAAAAACAACTAAACTAGAAAAAACTGAAAAAAAATCACAAAAACACAGAATCCCCCCTGGGGGGATGGGGAGTTGGCTCAAAAGAGCCTGCTCAAACTTGCTTTTTATTACTTAGTTACAATGATTTGCGGAAATGCTCTTTGGTCCTTGTTATCTGGGATCCAAAGGCTTACAAAATACAAAGAAAAGAAGCCTAACTGAGGGGGGAACTTCCTGGAAGCTCCGGATGTCCAAAAATTGTGTTTTGGGCAGATTTGCTTTCTCTTTTTTAATGGACTTGTTAAAAAACAGCAAGCAAATGTTAGTAAAAGATGCCCAAAAACACTTTGGAAGTGTCTTTGGACAACACACAAAAAATACACAAAAAAAACTAAGTTAAAATGATGAAAAAAGAGCAAAAAGGGACCAAGGAAAGCAAGCTTTCCTTGGGATCTTGGCTTGCATTTTGGGCAGCTAATATGATATGCACTTCTATGCTAGATATAGCTTTTAAACTTTGAAGGAAGGACCAAATACTTAAACAAGTTTTCAGATCTACTTTTAAGAACTTGTAAAAATAAAGAAACTTTCCTAAACTAGATCTATGATACTTATGAAAAACTTTGGAAAACAAGATCTAGCCTTTTTTAAACGCTTATGTATGAGATCTAATGAAATATTTTGCATATGAAAAACTTAGAAGCTCATGCATAAACAAAGACCCAAGGAAATTGGATTTTTAAAAAGAGAGGAAGACGAGAGAAGGTTGGTTCGTTGCTTGAAAGAAAGAAGCTAAAAGGAGGCCCTTTTGTGGAGCACCGAGGGACAGAGTCTTGAGCTTATTGGATAAGGAATGGCGTCAATCTTGATCCACACCTCATCCGATCGAGAACGTGCAACTAGATCGCAAAATCCTGCACAATACCTCGTGAGATCTAGATATATACCTGTGAAACAAAAAATGAAAGATCATGCAAAAATAATCTTATTTGAGCATATAACTTAGATTCTTGAGCATACATAATATGAAGAAATAAGCGCAAGTAATCTTACTTGCCTATCTTACACCCTTACTTGATTCAACTGAATCCTTGAAGCCAAAATACAAAGCAGCACAAGAATTGGAAAAAATTTGCAGTTACCACGTTAGCAGCATGACGCTGGGAATCCACACAATCACATGCACTACAAGGTGTAGCCTCCAAAGCTTCTTCATTCACAATGAAAATAAAGTAGTATTACAATGGCAATAGTTCTTCATCCAACTCTAACTAGCTTGGAAGAGAGAAAGGTTGCTTTATTTATAGCCAGAGCCAAGTCCCTGGGGGGCTATCAACACTGAAGAGAGAGTCCAATTGAACTGAGCTTGAAGTGAAGAGGAAGTGAAGAGGTGATTGACACCTCTCTCACTTAACTAACCATTAACCTGCCAACACACCCAATCCATTCACCAACTCCAAAGATGGGTCACCCTCTCCCCTCGCGTGAGTGTACGGCTCCTCCACACGTGAGAGAATCTCACCAACCAAATCCACGTTTTGATCTTCGAAATAGTCACATGATGTATCCACACTCAAAGTTTTACAAACGAAAGAAATGAAAGGGGGTCCACTCCATGTTAGCGCAACCCACAAAACAAGCTCACGATTCCACCAAACTTTGACGTCACCACCAATTCGTATGGTCCACATGACGTGAGCTCCACCAAACTTAAATATTATATGGTATAATATATGATGATGTTATCACTATTCACTAACACAAAGGTGTGGGCTCACTTGAGTTTTGAACAAATCGCATGGAACAAAGCATGAGTATAAACCATGGTATAAAATGGTAAATGAATATGCCATTTAAAGTGATGCTTTCTTCATAGTGCGATGTCACCAACATGGAGACAAACAATGCCATGTCACCCCAATATGTTTTAATATGTATTTTTGACTTTTTTCCAACTTTGTCCTTTATGTCAATTTGTCATAACTTAGCATTAAAATGTCATGTTGATGCACTTTAGTTGAATAATGCCTCACAGGGTGTTTCGGCTACCCGACTGATGTGGAAAGTGGTCCCTAGGGTAAAGTGGATGCTCCAAGTGTGAAAACGAGTGTCCCCGCGTCAGAAACAAACTTCGTATCTTACTTTCATTACATTTTGAATTTTTCTAATTAAACCATTAAAAAAAGGCCTCATTTTGCGGAAAATTTTTATTTTCTCAAAAACTGACGAAACTCTAGGGGGACCTAGCACATGTCCATACGACTCAAAATCAATGCCTAGCACATTGAAAAACACTGACACAAAGGCTCTAATAACCTCCTAAGGCCAAAACACCAAGACGACTGCCCCAATTTTGGATGTGTGAGTGAAAAACTCATAAATTATTAGTAGTTGTTGTCACCAAGCTTGTAGTTGCCTATATGAGATGGATCCAGGATGGACGGTAGAGGGGCAAGCAACCAAGGAGGTGGAACCAAGATTGCCTCGACTCCCAAATGGATGGTTGTCACGCTAATTGAGGCAGTCTTCACTTTATGTTGTCTTAGCCCAAGACAACAATGGGGGAGACCCAAATCTACTCCCGACAAGAGAGATCAGACTTAGACACCAGATCAGATCAAATGGACTTGAGGTATGTAAGGTGTAAGGTGATAGAAACCCGAGATCTATGGATGACGTCACTAAGTGAACCAAGGCTTTGGATCAAGGTTTAGGAGATATGAGATTTGATCCAAGTTGGGACACAAGTGACCTATGAGGCAAATACTAGATCTAGGATTAAGGTACTAGCAAAAGATGAAGATGTCCATTGGCTTGGGAAACGTGACCAATGCAAAGAGGGAAAAAATAGGATTGGGGCTATCTAGTACCGAGGGATAGACTCGAAAGAAGGTATGACAGTGTCAAAGCACCTGAGCCACAAGGAAAGAGTCATGTAGAAGACCCTAAGAAGCCTTCAAATGAGTATGTGTATAATACAAATGAAAACGGGTGTTATACTTGTTACTCCAACTTTTTGGCCCCAATTAAAGAAAAAATTAAAGATGAAAGGGTCGATGAAATCTGGAGGATGAATTTTGATGGAGCTTATTCAAGAGCAAGAAAAGGGGTTGGAGTTGTCATCACCTCACCTAAGGGTCAAACTTTCAATTTTGCCTTTAGGCTGGAATTTGAAGCAATAAACAACGTGGCTGAGTATGAGGCACTCCTTCTTGGTTTAGAAATTGCTAAAGACATGGGAATAAAAATGTTAAGTATAAAAGGTGATTCGGACTTAATAGTCAGCCAAGTAAGAAGTAGGTTTGCATGCAAATGTGAAAGATCAAGAAGATATAGAAATGCAATTTGGGGCACAATGGAATTCTTTGATGCTTTAAACATAATTGAAATTCCAAGAGAACAGAATAGCATGGCAGATGAGTTAGCAGGGGCAGCTTCAACCCTTCAACCATTAGAGGAACTAATGAATGGTGACGGAAAACTAGAGATTAACTTTAGACCATCAGTTTCGGACAACATGGAACATTGGTAGGTCTTTCGAGATGATGAACAGATCCTTAGATTCATCCATAGTGTCCAAGTTTTCAAATTTCAATGTTAGCTTCAAGGAAGAGGGTAAAGAGTATCAGGGTAAAGGTAATCAGTCCAGCAATGGTTCCGCGTGCTCTGGTGGCACTTGAAATCATTTTTGATAGACAAGATAGAAAAAAGAGTAATGTGGAGCAAATAAAACCAGGGGACTATATAGAAGTTAACATAGGAACATATCAGAACCCCAAGTTAATTAAAATTGGCAAAGGCACTTCTCAAAAGGAAAGAAATGAATTGATAAATCTAGTCAAAGAGTATAGAGACGTATTGCTTTTACATATGATGAACTTAAAGCATATCGGGAAGACGTATTCCAACATACTATACCACTCAAACCAGAACTTAAAGAAGTCAAACCTTTTAGGCAAAAGTTAAGGCAGATAAATCCCAAGATAGCACCCATAGTTAAAAAGGAGCTTGAAAAAATGTTGGCTATAGGAATCATTGCACCAACAAGGCATTCTTCATGGTGCTCTAACTTGGTAGTGGTTAGAAAGAAAAATGGTAGCATAAGGATATGCATAGATTTCAGAAAACTCAACATAGCTTGCTTAAAAGACAACTATCCATTGCCCAATATCGAGACTTTGTTACAGAAAGTAACAGGTTATGAGATGATATCCATGCTGGAAGGATTTTCAAGGTATAATCAGGTATTGATCAACAAAGAAGATAGGCATAAGACTACATTCAAAACACCTTGGGGCACCTTTGAGTATTTAAGGATGCCTTTTGGGTTGCTAAATGCAGGTGCAACCTTTCAAAGGGCCATGGACTATGCTTTTAAGGAATTAATTGGCAAAATCATAGAAATTTATCAGGATGACCTTACAATCATCTAAAGCAAGTCTTCGAAAGGTGTCGTAGATATGATATTTCATTGAATCCAGCTAAGTCTATTCTAGGAATTGATGAAGCAAAATTGTTGGGGCACATAATTTCTAAAGAGGGTGTCAAAGTAGATCCTGAAATAATTGAAGCAATCAAGAAGATCCCTTTGCCTAAGAATGTCAAGGCCCTCCAATCTTTCAATGGTCACATTAATTTCATCAGGAGTTTCATTCCAAACATAGCAGAATTAATGAAACCAATGCAGAAATTGTTAAAGAAGGATACTAAGTTTGAATGGACAAATAAAGGGAGAGAAGCATATAAGTGCCTTAAAGATTCTATTTCTAAATCTCCAGTCTTAATTAGCCCAGACTACTCAAAAAATTTCCTAATCTTCTCTTTCGCCTAAGAATATACCATTGCAGGAGTTTTACTTTAGAAAAACAAAGAGGGGTTTGAACAACCTATAGCCTTCATGAGCCGAGCCTTGCAAGAGTCAAAGTTAAAGTACACTTCCATGGAAAAGCAAGCTTATGCCTTGGTCAAATCCTTAAAACATTTCAGAACTTATGTTGGATATTCAAAAATAATTAGCTATGTCCCTCATTCTGTTGTTAAAGATATATTAGCTCAAAAAGATTGCTTAGGAATAAGGGGTAAGTGGGTATCTAAAATTCAAGAGTATGACTTAGAAATTAGACCCACCAAATTAATCAAAGGACAAGGGCTAGCCAAAATGCTAACAGAAAATAATGAGAAGGCATTGGGAATGGTTGGTCAGAGTAGTGATTCAACATCAAGTAGTTCAGCAGAACTTAAGCGGTTAGAGCAGCATCAGTGGTATGCAGACATTATCTTTTTTCTAAAAAACCTTACATGCCCAAATCACCTAGTTGGCCATAAAAGAAGATCTTTAAGGTTGAAAACTTCTAAGTATTGCAATATTCAAGAAGGATTGGGTTGGAGAAACCCTGATGGTCTGATACTTAGATGCGTAGATGATGTAGAGTCCAAGAGACTCATGACAGAGTTTCATTCAGGATTTTGTGGGGGTCATTTTGCAGCAAAAACAACAGCCCACAAAATTTTGAGAGCAGGTTACTATTGGCCTAATATATTTTCAGATGTGCATAAATTGGTCAGAAATTGCCAGCAATGTCAACTTTTCACAGGAAAGCAGAAGCTAGCAAGCTTTCCTTTACAACTAGTAGTGGTCCAGGCTCCATTTCAACAGTGGGGGCTTGATTTCATCGGTCAGTTTAAGGATAACCCAAGTTCTGGTTATTCCTGGATATTAACAGCAACGGACTATTTCACCAAATGGGTAGAAGCCATACCTAACAAGAAGGCAACTGATAAAGTTATTATAGATTTCCTAGAGGATAAAATTATAACTAGATTCGGAATTCCAGCCAAAACAACAACCGATAATGCCGAGGCCTTTAGATCATTAGAATTCACATCATTTTGTTTCAAGTATGGCATTATCCTATCCCACTCGTCAAATTATTATCCCCAGGAAATGGTCTTGTTGAATCAAGTAATAAGAACCCGATGACTATCATAAAGAAAATAGTAGGGGATAATAAGAAGTCTTGGGATAGTAAGATTAAATTTGCATTATGGGCAGATTGGATGACCAAGAAAAGTTCAACAGGAAAAAGCCCTTTTCAGTTGGTTTATGGTTTAGATGTTACCTTGCCTATCCATCTTAAGCTCCCAGTGTATCAGCGCCTTCAAGACTTCAGTTCAAACCAAGATGTTGTGCAAAACAGAATTAATCAGTTAGTAGAGTTGGATGAAGTTAGAAGAAGAGCAGTTGAAAAGAGTATCAGTAATCAAGACAAAGTAGAAAAGAATTTCAACAAGTCTTCAAAGACTAGATCTTTCTAGAAAGGAGACACAGTACTTTTATGGAACAAAAGAAGAGAAAAACCGGGCAAGCATGGCAAGTTTGACAGTTTGTGGCTAGGACCCTTCATTATTTATGACGTAGCTAGGACCAATTCATTTCTCCTCAACAATATGGATGGAGAAAGGCTTACCTTTCCAGTAATGGGAAACACTTGAAGTTGTTCTTCAACGAGAACATATGATGCCCATAAAGGGCATCTGGTGTATCAAGATATTCCTAAACCTTTCCTTTTGCTTATTTTATTCATTCTTTTATACATAGTGTAGCTTATTCTTTGGTAGATATTTTTTGTATATTATTGTTGTATATTAATGTTTTTTGTACAAGTTTTGTATACTAACTTGTATAATAGTTGTAATTTATACATGTGACTTACACATTTTTGGTGTTATGCGGAAACCAAAAGATTCTAGAGATCTCGCATGACTTCCTGCTTTACAAAGATCAGATCAGTCACACGTCCCACAGTTGGAGCCAGATGTTATCCACTAAGTTGTACTTAGGGGATTTCCAGTGAGTCACCAAGGATCAGAACAAGTAAATTGTTCTTACTCAGTGATCAGAATTTCCAAGGATTCATCAAGACCAAATGTTGGTCCCTTTGTAATTTTTACATGTTCATACCCTGCGGGGATTTTCTAATAAATGACTTAGCATGATGAAAATTATGTAAAAGGTCTGGCTTGCCTAGGACTTAGTTATCAATAACTTACTCTAGGGTGTTTTTTCCTTGGGAATTACATGTCGTTTTTTAATGACTTATAATTTTTTAGTTTTTCACCCACTCCTCCAAAGCTAGAGTAAATTTCTTGGTAAAAAAGCCTTAGGAGGTTATTAAAACCTAGGTGTCAATGTATATTACCATACTAATCATTGTTTTTTAGTCATATGAACATGTATTAAGTCCCCCATAGGTTTTTTTTAATTTCCAGAAAATTGTATTTTTTTCCGTTTTTTAGGCTTATTTGTTATAAGTTAATTAAAAAATTAAAAAAGGCATAAGGTCTAGACTTCGATTGGGGCATTGGGGTGCTCATTTTCTAACTCGGAGCACATATTTTACCCCTAGACCCACTTTCCTAAGTTTTTAAGTGATTCATTTTTCACTTAATTAACTTTTAGTCAAAAAACCAAAAAAAGACCCAAGAAATGAGGAAATAAAAGAATTCGGCAATTTCCAAAAAGTAAAAAAACATGCCGAAAATGAAATTTCTGAGTTGGCAAAGCTATTTGGAAACATTCCTAACCTTCCCGAAACATGTTGGAGCATTTCTTTCATGTGAAAGAGGCAACATGACATTGTCAATTGGAGAGGGCACATTTCCCAGGAAATTTATGGAAAGAGCAGAAGTAAAGTGGAATGGGTTGAGTTTGGTTTTGGAATGAGTCATTTTTGTATTAAATTGTTTCCAATTTACAAGCTCATGCCAAGTTGGTGAATGCACCACCCTCTTCTTCTCTATTTTTCTATATAAGCAAGCCTCTTGCTCTTCAATTTCCATGAAGCAAATAACCTCTGCTATTGTAATGATCATTATTTTTTCTGATTTTGAATAAAAGTCAAGGCTTTGAAGGTCTGAATGGTGTAAGATCATGTTGATGTGAATGCTGCAATTAATCGAGGTGATATTTAGCTAAGCTATTGTTCATTTCTTACAAGTTTTGCAGATCTGGTTTCTAGCTTAAAAATCCTTTATGGTTTATTGAGTAAACATTTAAAGTATTAATTTGTTTACTTGTATTTGGTTATCTAAGATTAAGAAGCAACATTTTGTAGTTGGTAATACTTGTGTTCTTCTCATTTCATTTGATTGAATGCACTAAATTGGATCTCACATGTTCAAAGTTTGTGTGTAGCTTGCATATTATCTCAGGTGAAGGAGAAGTGGAAGCTCGGTTGCATCCCTTCTTTCCTTCATTATTTATCTTAAAGATCTAACATTTCTTGCATTTCAGGCACTTCTATGTCTTCACAAAGATTCTAGCCAAGCTTGAGGGCTATTTCTTCATCCTTAAAAAATTAAATCGTTTTCTTGTTAGCTTTAAAAGCAAGCTTAGATTTTTTCTTAGCTTGATTATTTAACTAGATCTAAAAGCATTTATCTTTAACCTATTATCATAAGCTTAGATCTAGTGAATCTCTTAGTATTTGAAGTGGTTTAAATTCCTTCAACTTTCGCAAATACTAAGGTGTAAAATTTTGATTGTATTTCTATGCTAATCCACTAATTTATAAAAGATTAGCTTGCTGGTTTTTGTATTTTGTTGACAGGTCAAAAGGAAATGTTGGCGAAATTTTCAAATTTTTAGCCTTCCAAAGCATCTCCAAATCCCCCCTCTTCAATCCCTTTCTTCCGACAATTTATTGTAAACCTTTTAGCCAAAGTATAAGGTCAAATGGCAGCCCTTTATTTAATTATCAGTAGTGTAACAATTTAATAAAAGAGCAAGTGGGATTACGGCTCCCACACCCCTCTTCCCCTATTTGGTGGAAGACTGTATCTGTCCTTGAAGTGGGTTGGATTTTCTTGCTCGTTTAGATTAGATTTGATTACTTTAAATCAATCAAGTTTATTTCAAGATTTACAAATTTTATTCAAAGTAATCAAATACTAACCCAACATTTATTTGCCTTAGTAATTAGTCTCACAATTTTTTGTTCACACGAGCACACAATCTGTCCTGAAGGGCTATATCTCAACCTTACTTTGCTTTCATAAATTGGAAAGAACATTTGCCTATTCCGTGTATGCTCTACTCCTCACAGCTCAATCTGAATCTTGGGGATATCAAAAGCGGAATTGTGCACTTATTAATTTTCTCACGTCTAGTTAAATAACTCATTTTAATAAAAGTAACTACCCAAAACATTACAAAAATCCGACGTAAACGATTTTGGAGAAGTAGTGGGCAAATTCTTCAGGGAAAGCAGGAACACCTAGAAAGTGACCGTGGGGTCCCGTTACGCTGCACCCTTGTGGTGTAGTGTTGAACACCCCCCCACGACTCCATCTAGCCCACATTTTCTTGTGCGGGGCCACTCTTCTCAAATTCTAGACATATTCCCAGTACCACTTGCTATATCGAGAATCCCCTTCCTTTAATTATTCATCATTTTAATAATTAAAATTGACCAAGTACACGAGCAAAATATTTTCCTTGTTTCAACAACATTCATTGTGTTGTGACTCCATATTGGCACTGGTTCAATTCTTGTACTCTCTATTTTGCTTACAGTCATGTTGTGAATAATGATATATCTTGCCATGCCGTTGAATTTAATTATATAATTTTGCATAGTGTCGTGTCAACAATTTATTCATTTCTAACTCCTTATACAACCTAATCAATTGAAACAACTAAAACACTTAAGAGCCTTAGAAACTCTTTTGGTAGGGACTACCCCCCTTGGATTCGTTAGGAGTTAAGCCTAAATGGAGGAGTCAGGATCAGATAATAGTACCTGACTCGAGATTTTCCCCCAAGGACGCACCAAGCAGCTTGAATATTCCTGCTGTGTTAACCCAGGTGCGTAAGAGGCGACAACAATTCCTCTAAGTTATTTAAGAAAGGAAGAGATTAACCGACTCATTAAATAATATGTGATCTCTCTAAATACACAGCATGTTTTGAAGATGGGCACATCGATGATAATCCTGTTTAAGAGTTTCTCGAAGAACCCTTATTTGGAGACATTGTTGAAAACCATCCTTATATCAATTTAATAAAAAATAACAAAGATTTTCTTTGCTCATAGGTTTAAAAAAAACAAAGCTGGATTAATTGTCTTGGTGGTTACGCCTTGGGAGTTTATTAAAACCTAAATGTCAATGTATATTACCATGTTAATCATTATTTTAAGTCATTATGAACATATACTAAGTCCCCCATAGGTTGTTGACTCATTACTGTGAGCGAGCCAAAACTGATAGATCATATCTCACTTGGGAGTCGGGACAACAATTCGAAGGAGAATAGCTTGGAAGATAGAACCTTAGCTTGAGAGAACTTGGAGGAAGAGCTTTTGGGCGATGATGATGACCATGCAGCAGCAGCAGCAGCAATGCCACTGCCATCTTCTACCTTGATTCTAGATGCACTATCTTTTCCTAGAGGTTCTACATCAGTTAGGGGTGGTCGTGCAAGACAGAGTCTTGGACGTGACTCAGCATCGGTGACTACTGGGGATTGTTACCAACTATTTTGTATAATAGTTGAACCTTTCGTTGAGCCGCCAGTTGATGAACATGATCCATGCTCATATCCAGTGTAGCAGAGGTTCAGGTTTTCATGCCTAGTCAATTTTGGCTAGCCATTTTTGTTTTTGTACTGAAATGACCATCCCCATGGGGTTATTGTAATAAAGTGTGCTAGTAGGGGTTTTAAGTGGCTCAGTCTCCTGAGACTTAACTATCAACTAAGGTATTCTAGGGAGTTTTTTTCCTTGTCGATTATTCTTTTCCTTTAGCTGAGTAGTAATCGATGAGTTTTTCTCTCGCTTCCTCCAAAGCTGGAATGCCCGATTTTGAAATTTGGGCCTTAGGAGGTTATTAGAGTCCAACTGATAAATATGAACCTACTAGACATTATTTGTAAGTTCTATGGTCATTTACTAAGTCCCGGGAGGCATTAAAACATTGTCTGGAAAACAATTTCCTGAACACGTTGAAGTTTTTAATTTTTCACTTTTGACTATAGAGAAATAATTAAATTTTTCAATTAATTAAACCATTTTTACTATGGTTTAATTGAACCATTTTTACTATGGTTTAATTGAAAATTTTTAAATTGTAATAATTAAGTGGTCTGGGGATGGTTTTTGGCAAATAAAGACTTGTTTTCTAAGCCAAAACACTCATTTACCCCTTAGACACACTTATCATAAGTTTCGGACAGCCATTTAACCATTTAATTAATATTTTCTCAAAAATTCAATAAATGAGAAATATTAATTAAAATAATCAAAAAATATTAAATTGGAGATAATCCAATTTGCTCCAAAATAATCCAAATGGAATAAATAAACAGGCTAAATGACATGGCAATTGGCATTTATGATGATTCCAATCAATACCAAACAGATTCACTCAGCAATCGGAGCTCTACCAAGTCATCTTCAGTTAAGAAATTCGCCCCTCATTCAACTAGCTCACGAATTGGTTGAGGTGGATGTTATTTATTGGATGGGTGATAGGTTTGAGGTAGAGTGGGGGGTGTCTTGCCTAGGTGGAGGCCACCTACCCACTCACGCCATCCATAACTCACAGTTGATCAAGCATTGGACTCCGAACTTCATTCAATCAAGGGATTGCGCCCTCACCTGTATGCTCACGTTTTCTTAGATGGAGGATGCATATTGGTTGATGGAGTTTCCTAGGAGGGAGAGTGGGGGGCGCCTCGCCTAGGTGGAGGCCACCTCCCCCACTCACGCCTACCAAAGACTGGAGTTTGACTCCAACCATTGCTTCGAGTTCATCTAATCAAGGGAATTTGCCCTAGTTTGGCTCCTTGCATGCCAAGTTCAATTTAGGTTTTAGGTTGTATTGTTTTGTTATAAAAGCGGGTCTCTTTCTCCTTATTTGAGACGGAGAATTTTCAAGAGAACTCTGCCCAAATTGTAATGCTCTCATTTGTTTGAAATGGAATAAAAGCGACTTTGGAGGTCCATGCATGGTTTTTTAGTGTTGTGATTTCATCTTGTGTGAGGTGATATCTCTGTCAACCCTACTCTCTCTTTTGCAATTGTATGATCATTGCTAGCTTAGGAAGGCTATCAATCTAGCACAAAAGGTTAATCATTTATCGTCTTTAAGTTGGTTATCTATGCAAGGTCTTTCGAATATCTAAATTGAACAAGACATAGTCAGTTATACCAATGTTTCATTAGAGGAAATTTCAACTCAAAATGAGCCTTTCAACCCTAATTCAAACTCCATGTCATCATGTGTTAGACAATGAAATTACTTTAAATTTGAAATACCGTATAGGTCTTAAACAAATTTTTAATATAAATTTAGGGATATGTATCATAAAAAAACTACTTTTTTTGTTCAAATTTTCGACATATCTCCCTATGTTTTTACTCAAATTTCGAGCAGAAGAGCTCCCTGGATGCAAAATTAAAATTCTGCATCCAACAAGTACCCACTCTGCATACTTTTGACGGACCGAGCTAACCCGAAAACAAGAAATACCTGAAAAAACGTGATGGTCCAACGAGTACCCAATCTGCATACTTTTGACAGACCCCGCTACCCCAAAAACAAGAAATACCTGAAAAAACGTGATGCTCATCACGTTTTTTCAGGTATTTCTTGTTTTTGGGGTAGCGGGGTCCGTCAAAAGTATGCAGATTGGGTACTCGATGGATGCAGAATTTAATTCCGCATCCAACGAGCTCTCCCGATCGAAATTTGAGTAAACACAAAGGGAGATATGTCGAAAATACGAACAAAAAAAATATTTTTTTTCTTCCCCCAAAATTAATAAATATTATTTTATTATTTTATTATATTCCTTAGGAGGCCCATTTTGAATTGAAATTTCCTCTAATGTTTGGATATTTGTTCGATTGAGTATTCTAGCACTTGATATCGTTAGTTGTTGTTGAGAGTTGTGTTTTCAGGGATCACCAAAGGTGGAGAAAAGGTTGAGGTTCAACCGCTTCTTCACAGAACAAGAGCTTTTATCATCTAACACTTTCATCTTGCAGGATCTACAAGGCTTTTACCTCCAAGTCAAGAAACTCAGCCAAAATGGGCTCTCTTCTCATCCGTCACAAATCAAATTAAAAAACTCTTCTTTGGTTATGAGATCTACCTTTTCCTCCTTTTACTGTTTGCCGCCCTCTTCTTTCCTCTTTTTGCAGCCTCTTCCTTCCTCACTGTTTTATCATTTTTCGCTTCCCTTTTCTCCTTTGTTCGCTGCCCACTTCCTTACCTTTTGCAGCCACTTCTTCCATACTTTTTGCAGCCCCTTCTTTCACTATTTGCTGCCCTCTTTTTCCTCACTGTTTGCAGCCTCTTCCTTAATGTTTTTCTTTCCTCTTTTCTTCTTTTGCTGCTCTCTTTTCACCTCTCTTTCGCTGCCTTCTTCTACTGTTTGCTGCTCTCTTTTCACCTCTCTTGGCAGCCCCTTTCCTTCACTGTTGGCTGCCCCTTTCTTTTACTGTTTGATCTCTTCTTTTTTACCTTTGTTTGCAGCCTTCATTACACTGTTCGCTGCCCCCTTTTTCACAATATGCAGCCTCTTCTTTTCTCTTTTTACAGCCTTCTTTTGCTTCCTTTTGCTCCACTTTTCCTTCTTTCTGTTTCCTCCTTTGCATGTAAAATTTTCATCTAGTTTCATTTCGAAAAAAATTTAAAAAACTTGTCTTTAAGAGTTGTTTTGCATATAGATTAATTTCATTTTGCATCTAGATTTACTTTGGTTTATTAATGAATAATGGGTGCTTGAGTTATTGTTCTTTTTGTGTAGGTACTGAAGAAAAGGTCAACCAAAGACAAGTCTTTGGGAAGATTGAAGAAAAAGTTCCCAACAAGAAGACAAAACAAAGAAGACAAATCACATCCTTTTTGTAATAGTCATTAAGGCTTCTTCACTCTTTTATTTTTTCAAAGTTCTCTTCAAGGGTTAAAATCCCCAAGCATTGTAATTTATTAATAAAAAGGCTAGTGGGATCAAGCCTCCCATTTTTCCTACTTCCCCTATTTGGGGGAAATGTGTCTTGTGTCATTTTTTCATCTTTACTTAGCTTAGTTCTCTTGTTACACTTAGTTTTCATTTCCACTAATTGCTAGTTGTTCATTGAGTAGAACTACTAATTGCTACATTAGATTTCATTTTTGCATTGTTGTGTGTCTTGCTTCTTAATTGTTAAATCATAAAAAGAACACAAAGACTCTTGAACTTGTCATAAGACAAGTCAAGAGAACTCTCTATCGGAGATCATTGTTGCATCTTGCATTCTCATGCTAGATTAGATAAGTCTCTTGAATCTCACCGTAAGGTGGATCAAGAGCACTCTTTGTCGGAGAGCTTTGTTTCTGTGTTCTAATAAAATTTTCGCAACTCATCATTCCCCATAAAATTGGAATTTACCATTTACTATAGTGTGTATGCTCTACTCGGTTGGGATACCCAGAAGCATTGTAGATTGTTTAATTCACACATTTAATTTCAATTTCACACATAATAAAATCTACCACCCGATAACCAACGAACCGGCATTGAACATGATACTCTAAGTGGGCAAATTCTTACTGGGGGCGCTGGGTAGCCCTACCTCGTTTGCAGTGGTTGGTTAGTTATTGAACGCTTCACTGTAAACCTGGACGGTCCAACATGTCCTTGAACGGAGCCACTTAGAGTATTTCCGGATAGATTTTCAGTACGTTTGTGTATCGCTTGGAAATTCCCCTCACCTTAATAATCAAGATCATTCTAAAACACACAATAAAATTTACCAAGAGCATTGTAAAACGATCTCACAAACATATCATCAAGACTTGTATTGCAGCATCCCCAGCACACATTTGACTCCATTTTGGCACTGGTCTTAAAATTCTTTTGCATCATCTGATTTGGACCATTTGTCCTTTACTTATTTAAGTGATTTATTTTGTGTGGATGCTTTGAATTCAATCGTCCTATGTAGCTTATCTTGTGTTTTGCAACAGCAACTTGGATTGCTTAAATTGTTATTGTGTTTATCTCATAAAAACTCCTAAAAAACACTCATTCACACCATACATACAAAAACATTTAAAAACAAGAGTCTTAGACAACTCTTTGTTAGGGACTAACCCCCTTGGCTTCGTTAAGAGTTAGCCTAAACGGAGGAGCTGGGATCAGGTGACAGCACCTGGCTCTTTGTTTGCCCCCAAGGCCACACCTTTCCCACTTGGGAAACAGCAGTTCAAAAGATTTTTGCTGACAGTGTGCATTCGGCAGACAACATCTCTGGCGACGTTGCCGAGGACAAATCTTTTTGTTCCTGGACGACTTTAACCTAAGTTTTTTCTTAGTTTTCTACCTTTTTTGATAGATTTTTAGTCAAATCAACTCTCTGAAATTAGACTTCAATCCATCTAGCGACTCCACTGTCAAATAATTTACCAAGGTATTCAACTAGAAGAAACTCTGAAGGCTTACTAAATTTCATCCCTGAACTTGAACAGGTTTATAGGAGGAGATTGTATAAGTTAGTTTCTCGTAGTATCCTTGAGAGCCTTGGATCTGAGTCTGTTTTAGGCATCCGTAGTTTGTTTGAAGAAAATAATAATAATTGTTTTTCCGACATAATGGGTGAGTACTTTACTCAACTTGACTTCTCTCAGATAGCAAGTCAACCCCATCGTCTTCCAAACAAAGCTGTAGAGAAGCTCCCTATGTTCACTAGCACTGATGTCATTACTTCAACCATGCATCTCAAAAGTTTCTCCAGATGTGTCAACACTTTTATCAATGATCCTGCAAATCAGCATGATGATGTTTATATGAAACTCTTTGCTCTTTCCTTGGATGAAAAGGATGGTGATTGGTACTGCAATTTACCAGACAACTCCTTTGCTACACTCGCAACCTTCAAAATTGCCTTCACTAACAAGTTTGGTGAAAAGAAGGAGCCTAGGAATCAACTGGCTTCATTGACAAACATAAATAAGAAGGAAAACGAGACTATGGATGAGTTTAACCAGAGATTCACGGAACTATCAAATGTCATTCCTGCCACGTACAAACCACCTGCACCATCTATCTTGGTTTATTACATTGAAGCACTTAGTGGGAAGATGCAATATCAAATCAGGGATAAAGAACCCACTACTCTTCTAGAAGCACAAGGACTGGCAGTCAAAATAAACAGAAATATGCAGTCTTCAGGTGAATCCAACCTTCCCGGTTATTCAAGGTCCTCAACTCCTTTTTAAGTCAAATGAGCATAAAGTAGAGGATTCTTATAAAAAACAAATGATGGAAATGAAGGAAAGACTTGAAAAAATGGAAGAGAAGCATCTATCCCAAATGAAAGAAATGTAGAACATGGTTATCAGTATGGAAATAGCACAGTCACAACCTACCCCAAGAACATTCCCTCCAAAAACAAATTGGCAAAGAAAAGCACCCAACCATGAACATAGGCCTCCTCATCAGTTAGAAGCTACTAACATGGTTGAAACTTACATGCAGTTTTGTAAGGCATGTGAAGACTTTCATGAGGAATCTTCTTGCCATTATACATGCTACGTTCAGAAGCATGGTTTTCCGGAGGGTTGTGGTCCTAAACCATCATCAAGCGAGCCTGAGTATATAAAAAATGTAGGTGACATGCATAATATTTCCAGAGAAAGTTGGAGAGAGGCAAAACAATATAGTCAAAAGCTTGATAACATGACTAAATGTTACGGTGAAAAACCTTCAAGAGAACAGATTAACAACATGCAAAGGTACAAAAGTGTTACCTACCAAAGGAAAGCTAATGATGGACCTTCCACACAGAATAATCCTAATGTAACAATTCCGAATGATGCTAATAAGTCAAGTGATTTAAGCTTTGATTTGGGTAATTGGTTGGTTAATACTAAAGTCCTAGTGCCTATTTTAGAATTGTGTAAAATACCTGGAAAGAAAGAAAATCTTTTGAAAATCTTAGATTCCCCATCTGATATGAATCCTCCAACACCTTTGAAGCCTCCCACCCCTAAGAAGGTCACTTTCTCAAACACCATTGAGCAAGCTTCAACAAGCCATAACACTGTTTATGCAGATCCTCCTATAATTCTACGTACTAGGGGCCCAAGAAAAGAAAATCATCCCCCTTTCTATGTATCATTGATGATAGGTGATTTTCTTCTACATAATTGTGTGTTAGATTCAGGATCTAGTTCTAGCATTATAACTAAAAAGGTCATGCAACAGCTCAACTTGAAAACTACAAGACTGTACCAGAATGTGTGTGCCATGGATTCTAGACCAGTTGAGGTTGAAGGAATGATTGAAAATCAGTCGGTTAGGTTGGCCAGGTATCCAAACATCCTTGTTATCGATGTACCAAATAAGTGGGGGATGTTGCTTTCTAGGAAGTGGGGTGCCACTTTAGGAGGATCGATCCAAATGGATTGGACCTATGCCACTATGCCAACATCTGAGTATTCGCTTGTTAAATTATATACTGAGAAAGAGAAAAGGTACCATGTTGAAAATCCTAAAAAACCGTCGAACCAATATTTTTACAGCACTGATGAGCATGGAACCTATCAGGTTAACTCCACCTTTTTGGCCCCTATTCAAGAAGAAATTAAGGATGAAAAAGTTGATGAGTTATGGAGGATGAATTTTGATGGTGCATACTCAAGAGTTGGAAAAGAGGTTGGGATAGTAATAACTTCACCTAAGAGTAAGATTTTCAACTTTGCATTCAAGTTAGAGTTTGAGGCCACCAACAATGTAGCAGAATATGAAGCACTTCTACTGGGTATTGAATTAGCCAAGGACATGGGTATAAAATTGCTAAGCATAAAGGGTGATTCAGATTTAATAGTCCAACAAATCAAAGGCCAATTTGCATGTAAGTGTCAAAACTAAAGAAGTATAGAAATGCAATTTGGGACACCATGGAATTTTTTGATGCCCTAAACATAGAAGCAATCCCTAGATATCAGAATAGTGCAACCGATATGTTAGCAGTTTCAGCATCAACACTTCAACCATCAGAAGAAATGTTAGAAGGTGATTGTCCACTTGAAATAAATTTTAGATCATCCATACCTGATAATGTTGAGCATTGGCAAGTTTTTAAGGATGATGAGCAAATCTTAAGATTTATTAATAATATAGATGAGTTCTCGCATTTCAAAGCTAATGTGCAGAAGCAGGATAAAGAGTATCAGGGGGAAGGCAACCAATTCGACAATCCTGTGCCACATGGCTTCGTAGCCTTAGAAAACATTTTCGATAGACAAGATAGAAGGAAGAACATCATTGATCAGATGAAACCGGGAGACTATATTGAAATAAACATCGGGTCAGAAAATGATCCTAAAATGATAAAAATAGGAAAAGGAAAGGAATGACTTAATCAATCTAGTAAAAGAATATAGGGATGTGTTTGCTTTTACCTATGATGAATTAAAAGCATATCGGGAAGATGTCTTCTAACACACCATCCCTTTCAATCCTGAATGTCAAAAGGCTAAACCTTTTCTCCAGAAACTAAGGCAAATAAATCCTAAGTTGGCCCTTATCGTGAAGAAGGAGTTAGACAAAATGTTAGCTGCAGGAATCATAGCTCCTACAAGACATTCAACGTGGTGTTCCAACTTAGTAGTAGTCAGAAAAAAGAATGGGAGTTTAAGGATATGCATAGACTTCATGAACCTGAATATTGTTTTGGGGTGCTTAATTAGAGGGGGACATCACATTTATTTCAAAAAAGATTTAAAAAACTTGCCTTCAAAAGTTGTTTTGCATATAGATTAGTTGCATTTTGCATCTAAATTTAGTTTGGTTTATTAACGAATAATGGGTGCTTGAGTTATTGTTCTTTTTGTTTAGGTACTGAAGAAGAGGTCAACCAAAGACAAGTCTAAAGACTTGGGAAGATTGAAAAAAAGTTCCCAACAAGAAGACAAACCACATCCTTTTTGTAAAAGTCATTAAGGCTTCTTCACTCTTTTATTTTCTCAAAGTTCTCTTCAAGGGTTAAAATCCCAAACATTGTAATTTATTAATAAAAAGGTTAGTGGGATCAAGCCTCCCATTTTTCCTACTTCCCCTATTTGGGGGAAGTGTGTCTTGTGTCCTTTTTTCATCTTTACTTAGCTTAGTTCTCTTGTTAGACTTAGTTTTCATTTCCACTAATTGCTAGTTGTCCATTGAGTAGAACTACTAATTGCTAGATTAGATTTTATTTTTGCATTATTGTGTGTATTGCTTCCTAATTGTTAAATCATAAAAAGAACACAAAGTCTCTTGAATTTGTCATAAGACGAGTCAAGAGCACTCTCTATCGGAGAGCATTGTTGCATCTTGCATTCCCATACTAGATTAGATAAGTCTCTTGAATCTCACCATAAGGTGGATCAAGAGCACTCTTTGTCGGAGAGCTCTGTTTCTTTGCTCTAATAAAATTTTCACAACTCATCATTCCCCATAAAATTAGAATTTACCATTTACTACAGTGTGTATGCTCTACCCGGTTGGGATACCCAAAAGCATTGTAGATTGTTTAATTTACACATTTAATTTCAATTTCACACATAATAAAATCTACCACTCCATAACCAACGAACATGTGTTGAACGTAATACTCTAAGTGGGCAAATTCTTACTGGGGGCGCTGGGTAGCCCTACCTCGTTTGTAGTGGTTGGTTAGTTATTGAACGTCTCATTGTAAACTTGGACGGTCCAACATGTCCTTGAATGGAGCCACTTAGAGTATTTTCGGATAGATATCCAGTACATTTGCATATTGTTGGAAATTCCCCTCACCTTAATAATCAAGATCATTCTAAAATACACGATAAAATTTACCAAGAGCATTGCAAAACGATCTCACAAACATATCATCAAGACTTGTATTGCAGCATCCCCAACACACATTTGACTCCATTTCGGCATTGGTCTTAAAATTCTTTTGCATCATCTGATTTGGACCATTTGTCCTTTACTTATTTAAGTGATTTATTTTGTGTGGATGCTTTGAATTCAATCGTCTTGTGCAGCTTATTTTGTGTTTTGCAACAGCAACTTGGATTTCTTAAATAGTTATTGTGTTTATCTCATAAAAACTCCTAAACAACACTCATTCACACCATACATCCAAAAACATTTAAAAACAAGAGCCTTAGACAACTCTTTGTTAGGGACTACCCCCCTTGGCTTCGTTAGGAGTTAGCCTAAACGGGGGAGCTAGAATCAGGAGACAGCACTTGGCTCTTTGCTTGCCCCCAAGGCCACACCTTTCCCACTTGGGAAAGAGTAGTTCAAAAGATTTTTGCTGACGATGTGCATTCGGCAGACAACATGGATGATAACCTCATTGTTCAAACTCATAGAGCACAGGAAAACAAAATGGAAATTTCCTGTGGCAAGAGGGAACATCCATAAAATCTACTTTTCTTGTTTACAGTACTTTCAAGTTTCTGCACTATTAACTCGTTTTATTTATTATGGTATATTTTGTAAACAATAATGATTACATGGCAATTCAAGTTCAAAGTTTGAAGTTAAACCTACCTTTGAAGTTCATTATTTGCAATGATTGAGTCATTGACAGTTGACAGTATAAACCATAGTATAACTCTTTGGTAATGAATATGATGCTTCGTGAATTGTTTCAACTTTCAACTTTCGTTTCATGGTTGAACTGTTGATGTTCTATAGAATCTAGACTATAGTTTGAACTTTGGTTACAAGTACTACTGATGACAAAATCTTATATATTGAAAATTTTGATGTTATGGAATCATGAATGTTAGACCTATGGTTGACGAATTCACTACTAGATGATTAATTATTGATGATTAATGAATGATGTTATATGGTATTATGGTTTATTTCATGTTTTTATGCATTCATAACTAATTCAACATTCTACATGCATTTGTTGACATATATGCATCAAAATATATATATATATATAATGCTTTCAAACTAGAAGCTTTTGAAAAAAAAATCCTTATCGCTCCTGCTTCTGCTTCTGCTTCTTGCCTTCGCTACCAAGTAATACAAGTCTGGAGCATGATCTCAGTTAAGTGCAGTGGTGGCAATCTAATTGAGTTTGAAGGGAGCCAAGTTGATTGATTGATGATTTGATTGATTTCTCTCTTAGTGAGGGTGCATTCTCTCATGAAGGAGGACGCACTTTGTGAGGAGAGGTGGCGCATGAGCAATGGGATGGTGGCCAACCACCTAAGAGGTGGCACCAACCTCCCTTGGATCGATCCTCTCTGTTCCCAAATAACTCATAGTGAACTCCTCTTCACTCTAACTCATTAGCCCGTCAAGGAATGCACCCCCGTTTGGCTCATTTTCTTATTAAAGCAAGAATTTGCCTCTCTTTTTCTCATGGTCAGAGGACCAAAAGGATGTTGAAGTTTTGCTCTTGTATTTGTTTTATCATTTGGAATAAAGAAGGCTTTGGAGGCAAAACTATGGTGTAATGTTTTTCATGTGTGGATGGTGATTCTCAAGTGCTCATGATGTATAATCTGTCTTGTTTTCTTTGCTTTCTATTGGTTAGCTATGGGCCTGCAAAGGAAGCTACCTCCCAGCAGCGTAAGAGATTATTCTTGTTTGATTTATGCCCTTATTGTTTGCTTGTTGTAGATCTCTTGGAGGCGCATGTATATTTTGTTTAATTGCATGCTTCCTAAGTTTTTGCTTCCAACGGCACCTCTGTTTTAACCATTTGTTTATGCAAGGAATTCTAAGTTGCAGGTGATCTCACTTGGAGAAGGGGTTGAGCTTGTTTGCATCTTGTTGAATTTTAGCATTAGCATGAATACTTAAAAAATTTGCAGATTAACTTTAAACAAATGACAAGTGCAGTAAAATAACACTCATCACATCAACATAATGGACACAAGAGTTTTTCACTAGAGAAACCTTTAAAGGACAAAAACCCCAAAAAGCATTAGTAGCTCAGCTCGTAAATGAGATGACTTAAATTCTTCAAAAAGTTCCACAAACCCCAACTGGGGTAAACACAAAACAAGAAGATCAATTTTTCAGTTTACATCAAAAATGTCCAATTAGGGCTTTCAGCTCGTAAATGAGATGACTTAAATTCTTCAAAAAGTTCCACAAACCCCAACTGGGGTAACCACAAAACAAGAAGATCAATTTTTCAGTTTACATCAAAAATGTCCAATTAGGGCTTTCCCAGAAAAACAGACTTTTCTCTCTCCAGCACAAAAATTGCAGGCTGCCCGAAAAATCTCAAATCCGACTTTTGCCCTGTCAAACTTCCCGTCCGTACACCTGTGTCTGCCCCTGTCCGTACAACTGCCTGATATGCCCGATCTCTGTCTGCTACCCGTCTTTTTTTTCCCGGATCCGGACTGTTGGTTGCCTGGCTACCCTGTGTGGCAGCTCTACTGTTGCTCAAGGGTTAAATGCCCTCACCGAAGCCCTTAGGGCCTGCCCGTGAGCTACCCAAACGGTCTTTACAAACCCGGCAACTCTCACGAGCTCTGGGCTGCTACCCGAGACCCTCACGGGTCTGCCAGAGGCTGCCCAAGGGTTCAGGGCAGCAACAATACCCACCCGGGTATGCCCTAAGGCTGCCCGTGGGTCTGCAGCAAGCCCTAGCCCCTACGGGCTACTGCTGCTAGCTGCCCAAGGGAAAGAAGAGAAGGGTCGAGCCCTGAAGTTGCTACCCAAGAATAAAAGTGTGCAGCCCGTGAAGAGGAGGATACTGCCCCGAGTAGATCTGCCCGAATCTGGAGGTGGCTGCCCAGTTGTGGATGATGGTTGCCTAGATCTGAAGAAGGGTTATAGAAGAAACCCTTAAAAATCAGAAGAAGATATAACAAACCCTATCTTAGGGTTTGCCTTCCATGGAGGATGATAATGCCCTAGCTAGACTCATCCATGCTAGGGCACAATCATAGACTTTCTTCTTCACCTGTGAGATCTTCAATATAGCAGCTGTACCTGTGAGAGAAAGTGTGTGTAATAATGAATTGGCTTGATCTTCTTTTATATCCTTGAGTCACCTGTGACTGGACCAAAATTAGATAGAACAAAATAGTATTCTTTTATTCTTTTCTAATTATCACTTTTACCTTTTTACCTTTCTGTAGTCTAAAAGGTCCTTTATGTATTTTTTACTTTTACCAAAAGTCCTTATGTATTTTTGTCTTTCACCTATGGTCCCTTTTCCTGTGGTCCAAAAGACCTTATGTATTTTTGACTTTTGTTTTTAGCCTTTTTCCAAGTACCCCTATGGTCATTACCTGTGGTCTTTTAATTCCATTCAAAGTACATCATCATAAACCAAGAGAGTTACTAATGCTTTTATCTAACACTCTGTGTGACACCAAGATCAGGTACTAGGGTTTCTTAACCAAGGGTAGCTAAGCCTTGGAGAAGACCACAAGTCCATTGATTAAGGGTCAGAGTGTCACACATGCCTAGACAAAGTCTAGGCCTTATAGTGCCTTCCCGGTAACAGACCAAGTGCCTCCATTCTCCAAGAGAAAGGCTACTTAGAACTAAGTTGAGTCTACCAGTACTAGACTGGTCCACACCGTGGTCCCAGACCAGATATATACCATTCAACAGAATGGTCACTCAACACTGGGTTGAGTCTACCCAGGAAAAAGTTGGGTCCATATCATGGTCAAGGACCAGATATCTACCATTCAACAAAATGGTCACTCAACATTGGGTTGAGTCTAAACCGTGGTCCCAGACCAGGTGTCCCCATTCTCCTAAGAGAATGGCTCTCGATGCTGCTCAGAAAAATCAACACTCCCTCTCAGCGAGAGAGGCATTCTCTGCCATACCAAGCTTGTCACAAAAGTACACGAACTTTGATGCTGACAAAGGCTTGGTCAAGATATCTGCAATCTGTTCATCCGTACGAATGTACTGCAACTTCGGAGCACCTCTCTGCACTAGGTGTCTAATGAAATGATACCTCATTTCAATGTGTTTCGATCTATCATGAAACACTGATTATCGCAATGGATGATCGTTGAGTCAAGCTTTCCCCCGAACAGATCAGTTATTAGTTTTTTGGGCCAAACTGCTTCCTTTCAGGCATCACTTGCAGCAATATATTCTGCCTTAGCTATACTTTGAGCTATGGAACCCTTCTTTTTGCTGGACCAAGAGATCATTGTTGATCCCATACTGAAGCAATAACCAGAGGTACTTTTCCAATCAACTGCACTGCCAACCCAATTTGAATATGTATATCCAGATAACAATACTCCACTGCTGGAAGTATACCTGAGCCCATAAGTGATAGTACCTTGCACATATCTGAGTACATGTTTGGCAGCTACCAAGTGTATGTGCTTCGGATCAGACATGAACTGACTCAACGCATTCAATGTGTAACTGATGTCTGGTCTCGTATGCACAAGATACATCAGGGAACCAATAAGTTGTCTGTATAGAGTAGAGTCCACACTCTGTGAACTGGTGGCTGAGTCCTGCAATTTTGTCAAGTTGGTAGTCATTGGTACGCTCATGGACTTGCAGTCCTGCATCCCAAATCTCTGCAATATATCTACTACATACTTTCCTTGTGTCAAGAAGATCTCACCTAGCTTTTGCCAGACTTCTAAGCCAAGGAAGTAATGCAGCAATCCAAGATCTGTCATCTCGAATTTAGAGGTAAGCTCCCTCTTATACTGGTCTATCAACTGTTCATTACCTGTAAGAAACAAGTCATCTACATATAGAACAAGTATCAAGACATGATTATGAACAACCTTAAAGTACAAGTTAGAATCAGTTGTACAATTGGAAAACCCCAAGCTATGGAGAAATCCATCCATCCTGGCATACCAGACTCTCGAAGCCTGTTTCAGTCCATACAAGGCTTTCTTCAGTTTACATACATGGGTCCTCTTTCCATGAGTCACAAAGCCTTCAGGTAGTTCAATATAATCTTCTTCCTCAATCTTACCATTGAGAAAGATTTTCTTTACATCCATCTGATGTAACTTCCATTCGAATATTGCAGCAAGTGAAATGATGGTTCTAATGGTAGTATACCTGGCAACATGAGCAAATGTCTCATCATAGTCAATGCCTACTTTTTGAGTGAAGCCACGAATTACGAATCTGGCTTTATACTTTTCCACACTGCCATCTACATCATGCTTGATCTTATAAAGCCATCTAGAAGTCACTATTGACTTTCCTGTTGATCTAGGAACAACTTCCCACACATCATTCTTCATGATTGACTCGTACTCTTGAATCATGGCATCAACCCATACTTGTTTACTTGTTGCTTCTTCGTATGATGAAGGTTATGAACTGATAAGTTGACTCATAAGATCGGAGTACTTTCGTGGTCTTATGCTTTCTCTGAAAGTCTCGGGAGGAGCTTTATGCTTCTTTCCTTCTTGCACCGTCTCTCGGTACCAAGCAGGTCTCCTTTTGGAAGGAGGAACTTCAAGTAGTTCTTCTGGTGGACTTTCAATGTCTTCAGGTACATCTGGAATTTGATCCTCAAATTCCTCTTCCTCCCTCTGAATTTCTGAATCTGGAAACTCAAGTGGAGAAACTGCATCTTCCGGTGAAAGCTCTAGTGTTTTACGAAACACAGCTTCCTCATGGAAGATCACATCTATGTTGACCTTAATGTGTCTTTGCCTCGGTATATTTACTCGATAAGCTTTCGAGCAATCACTGTACCCGACAAATATATCTTTCTTACCGGAGGGCTCTAGCTTGACCCTCTTTTCTTTTGGCACATGGGCGTACACAAGAGTGCCAAAAATCCTCACGTGGTCAATTGCAGGTTTCTTCTTGGTGAAGACTTCTTCTGGAGTCTTCTCCCCCAAGATACCATGAGGGCTTTTGTTTTGAATACATATAGGAGTACCTGTAGCTTCAGCCCATAAGAATAGAGGAAGATCTAGATCGGTGATCATAGCTTTAGCTGCTTCACAGATCATTCTATTCTTCCTTTCTACAACCCCATTTTGCTGAGGGTTGTAAGGCACTGTCAGCTCTTTCTTGATTCCTGCTTCTCAACAAAAATCATCAAACTCATTAGATTCATACTCACCTCCGTTATCTGATCTCAAGATATGAATGTGTCTGCCAGTTTAATTTTCGATCAGTGTCTTGAAATCTTTGAACCAAAAGGTTTCACTCTTGGCCTTGAGGAAGTAAATCCATGACTTCCGAGACTAATCATCAATAAACAAGACATAATATAAACACCCACTCAAGGAGAGTGAAGACATAGGCCCACAAATGTCAAAATGAATCAAATCCAAAATGCCTTTAGATCTACTTTTGCTTCTAGGAAAGTATTTCTTAGTGTTTGTTATCACATATACATTTTTTAGCCAGGCTTCCATGATGCAGCATGTTGACTTGTCCCTTTTTGTATTACACGCTACTTTTACATGGGGTACCAGCATGGATCTCTACAGCTTCATTCGGCTTCAGGGCCTTGTTCTTGATATTTTCCTTGCAAGGACTGAGACTCAGGATGTAATATCCCAAATACTAATATTCTCTAATGTTCTATTGTAGTGTTGACTCTCGCACTCAGTCTTGTACAAAAATACGAAATAATTGTGCATGCAAACTTGCCATGCAAAAATGCCCTAAAATGTAGTTGAATTAGGGCTAGGGTTTGTAGAGAGAAATTAACACTTACCACTGATATTCCGGCTAATAATGACTCCAGAGATAGTTGCATGCATAAGGATCCGGATAGGTGGGCTAGTAGTGCTTCTTTCCTCCGGTGTTACCACCCCGTAGTACCATAAGCACCCTCCAGACAGAAGGTGACGTTTTTGTAGGAGAGGTCAGATCAGGCTGAAACTTTGTGGGCTTGTCCACCTACTGATGTCAGAGAGATAAACTGTCACATGCAAAGATTTGGCAGCCTCTAAGTGCCCTAGCGAATTGATCTGTGGTTCTGCTGCTCACGCCCCTCAAGCTCTCTGTTTGCTGATACCTGGTTCAGATAAGCAAACTGATGGTTGATAATCACTGTATGCCGTAGGATAGGCCTGCTGAGAAAGAGGAAGCTGACATGCGGAGGAAAGACTGGGTTTTGTGGTCCCAGCGAATCCTTCTGTGGTTTCCCTGCTACTTCCGGCTGCAAACCATGGATTTGCCAATAACCCTTCGGAATGTGTTGGATCCCCGAATTCTGAAGTATATAATGAATGTTGTGGATAAACCTAGATGATCTATCCCAATAAGAGACTAGGGCAGATATCCCACTGCCAAACCCTCGCTAGCTGAAGACACCGTCTCCAACCCCAATTGTCGCGGTTGCACGCTGTGTTGCTGCTCAAAACTCCAAAATCAATCAACAATAATAATAGATATCCCCTTTAGTTCAATCACCCTCTTAAATAGAACTTCATGCGCTTTTAGGGTTCGCATGTCACTTTTAGGGTTTACGCTTCGCATTTGCATGCATGCAATTCTAATTTGTCGTTGACTTTTAAGCCTAAAGAAATAAGGCTTCTTTTACCCAACTGATGACTTAACACTGAATGAATGTCATGTTCTACTCTAAGTATCAAATGTCCTCAGTCAATTCCCTCTCATGCAGTACTCGCTCGAACCTATGGGAATCAAGTAGGTCAGCGGGTGTTTTGGATGCTTAATTAGAGGGGGACATTACACAGGAGTCCATTGAGATGATTTTGGTGATGATCTAGTTCATTTCAGCAAATCAGGAGTTGGTACACACAATTAGGGGCTTATCAGTTGGAGACAAGTATACATGGTGAGATCAGGTATATTTCCTTGGTTTAGTTTTGCTCTGTGATGTATCTCAGACACATGTGCTTGTCATGTTAGGATGATTGTGGTGACCTATGCTTATATGTTCTAACCTATGTTATGATTGATCTAGGAATCCCATGTGAAGACTGTTGCCCATGCCATGCCCAAACAAAATGTAACCCTTAGTGCTAGGTTGGTTCCATTATATTTGTACCCATCCATCCAGTTCATCCACTTTTGTTTCTACCCATGACTAAGACTGATAGAGACTTGTGAGATTGAAGACCCTTTCCCCATTCTGACCACTGTGTGTGACAGACTCCATGTTGTTATGTGTCTCGGGCTATGAAGTATGTGTCTTGGCCAAAGTTATCGGAACCGAACCGAACCAGCAAAACCGGCCGGTCTGACCGATTTACAGGGTTGGCCGGTCCGGTCAGCAAAAAAATTTCCTCATACCGGATTTTTTCCAAACCGAGTACGGAACCAGTCAAAACCGGCCGAACCGGTCAAAACCGGTCGATTTTGACTGGTTCCGTACGAAACCGACCGATCCGTACTCTGGCGTACGGTCGCAGACTGGGAACTCACGGAACTCAATTTTTTTTTGAAAAACACAAAATAAAACCTAACCTATGCTTCTAACCTAACCCTAAGCCTATCCTAACACTATTTAAAGACCCCCCCACCTAGTACAATATTAGGCTGAGGCGTAACCAGTTGTTGAACAAGACACCAGCATCAGGCAACATAACCTTCGATGGCTTTGATCCATCATCAGAGTGGGTTGTGGAGACTCAAGCACCAGTATTTGATAATGAAGACTTTTCTTGGTTGGATTTGAACCCACCTTCAGGGCCAGGGGAATCAAGTGGGCCTCCGAATCCCACTCCTGAAGAGGATGACGATGACGATGAGGAGGACGATGATGAGGAGTAGTAGACTACTAGACACTAGACTCTAGTAGTAGTAGCTAGTAGGGTAGTGCCATATGATCACTTTATTGTTATTCATTAGTACTATGGTTTATTTTTGGATTGTAGGGGCCATTTAGAACCTCTTTGTTGATGTACTTTGGTTCAGAACATCAAAGATGTATTGCACTAGGTGTTATTTTGGATATTTGCACCCATATTTGCTATATATATGAGAAACTTTGCATATTTGTGTATTAATGGTTTGGATTCATATGTATGCACATGAATATATATGTTTTTTTTTAACTATGAATATTTTATGTATTTTAAGTCAACCGCTTTTTACCTAGTTTTTTGCCGGTTCCGGTCCGGTTTACATTTTGGGCTTCATCGATTCGATGACCGGTCTGGTTCTGATCACATTGGTCTTGGCCAATGTGGCTAGGAGCACATAGTTGTCCTCCTTATGTCCTCAAAACAAGTGCTCCACCCTAACAATGTCGTTAAACACTAAAGCATCGGAACGCATAAAAGCTACATCTAAAAGATGCAAAAGTATAGAATATTGAAAAAAGGTAGTCAATGGCCAAGAGATTGAACACCCATTCTTTGTATAATGTAAGGCTCATTTTTCCCTCTACAGGGGCACTAGGAAGAGGCGAACCTAGCGGGGCTATGAACTGCTCTCGAGCAGCGGGTAGCCTTAGTCAATTACTGGAGCCCAGAAGGCTTTCGTGGGCACCTACTCTTGTAGGATGGCTACTATCTTATAAAAATTGTGAAAGCCATTCAAAGGTTAATGGTCAAAAGATGAGCACTCAATCCTTGTATAGTGTTCGGCTCAATGGTCCCCATAGGGCCACAGGGTGAGACTAGTCTAGAAGGACTGGATCTTTGTCAATACTGGAGCCCAGAAGGCTTCCAGGGCACCTGCCTTTAAAGGTTGACCTATACTTGCAAAAAGGTTGAAAGGAAAACTTGCTAGAGTTTGAGGGAAGTGTTATCACATATATAGTAGCCGGCTACCATATTCTATTTTTTAGACATAGTGCATTTTTCAGCCAGATCTCTTACATATGAGATGCTGAGATGAGCATTTCTGATGGATCATTTTTGTATTAGTGGACTCTTGTACTCTCCCATGCCAGGACTGAGTCTCAGGACACTCAGATTTGAGGACCGATATAGCCATTTATGTTATTTTAGAGCAGTAGTGGATGCCTAGTGTTATATCAGCACTTTCTCATTGGATATATGGTGTTTCAGATGGATTATATTGCATGGATATGACTCAGTATTTTATATGGTGTTATGGCTATTATTGCTCTTATATTGATTCTTGTGACATATATTGACTTGTGGTATTATGATTCGGTGGTCATATTTATATGGACTTGGTTGTATATTATACTATGTATTGATGTCCTTACTCTGGCTTTGAAGTTCTTAATCTATACTCATTGGTTTTACCCTCCTTAGGGAGAACAGAGGTAGTCATTCCCACCATTGTTTTGGCTTGCTAGTGATTGGCTCCATCATTTCATTGTCTTCATCCATCCATTACCTTCCAGTTTAATTTTCAACCCGACTGACTTCTTGACTTATGGCATGCAGGACCTTTTTCCCCGCTAGAACCTTTGTTGGACAAGCCTCCATGTTTACATTGTGTCTCAGCTCTGAGTTGGTGACAAAACTTCCCTTTGGTAAGTTGGATAGTATGCCTAAATCATTCTGGTCGATTGTCCCGATGTTTGGCACTGTGCAAAATCCCCCCTAGTCACTTAAGATGTTGTTGGCTAAAACTGAAAGCTCATGTACTACTTTTATTGAAATATTAAATATGCGCCCATGGAAAATGAAAATTGTAAAACTATGTTTCTTAACATATGTAAAAAGGCCAAGAGCAATGAAATGCTAAAATACTCCTTGAAGAGTATAAAAAAAGGTCCAAAAAGCAATGGTTAAAAAATGTTATATCAAAGAATTGCTGACCTTGTTAAAAATAAATTTGGCCCGGATGAAAGCCGCGATTAGCTGTGCTTTTGAGCACTGGTGAAGTCCCAAAGGGTTCATATAGGCCAAAAAGGCCATAGAATAAAATGTGATCCTAATGAAATTGGATCAAGATTGATGTAGACATGATGCCTAAGTTGAATAAGCACTCTCTAAACAACTCATCCATTTGTGAGGCACTGCCATTCCTTGTGTTGTTGTTTGTCCAGTATTGGTAATAGTGAGTTCTCCCTTTCCTTGTCCAAAGTGTCATGATGTTGAGTAGGAGGTCATCCTTTGCCTTAGCCTTGTTATTTCCACCTTTCACCCTTCACTAGGAAAATGACTACAACTATGAAGTGAGTATAGTCTTCAAATTCTGAGTCTAAGTAATAATAAATAAAGCCTGATAGAAAATAAGTATTTGTTGATGTACCGCCAGTGAAATGAATGCTACTTGTTGATTTTGTTACGTGAATGAGTTGTAGAGCATGGTTTAAACTCTTAACACTTGCAGCAGATTGATCTATTCTGAGTTATTATTGTTGTTTGATTATTCACAGATGGTTATATTATTTATTGGTTATGATTGATGATCAGACAGAGACCTAAGAGGGGTATGAGTATACACCTTTGATGGATTGGGACTCTCTGAGTCCAATGAGACAGTTTATTTCCAGTTCCGTGCACTTACAGATGTGATCAGGCTTATTCTGCTTTTCTGATGCAGTTTTTCTTCACAGATTGATTTGTTTGAGCATGGAGATGTTTCAGTTGGATCTCCTAGGGCGTTGTATGGGCATAGGGGGGTGCAGCCACTTGTTTGTACCATTGTACCCCCATCCCAGAGAGCTTGGAGGGCTCAATTTGACAACGCAGGCACCCTAGGAGGTTGTTTTAGCAGTATCACGTTTCCCGAGGCAGATTAAAAAATGATCAAATGGCTATTGAAGAAATCGATTTGGGCTACTGAGGCAAAGAAATGGCATGGGGTGAGTCACAATGATGAGAGTGATGTCTTCCACACCTTCTCCAGCAGTTTCAGCATTTTATGGGGCCCACACCTATTTTTGGGCAAATTTTATATATTTTCTGGAGCTTTTTGGGAGACCCACGATTTCCTCAAGGAGGCACAAAAGTCAAAATTTTAAATTGTTATATTATTTAGTGCCATGGGGACACCCAAACGAAGTTAGTCAAACACTCCTTGGACCCACCATGTGCTTTCATTTATTTCTTGTTGAGTGGGTTACCTTTATTTGGGTGGTTTAAGTCCACTTTGGTAAATTATAATTATATTGATCCATGTATTGTATGTTGAGCTCATCTCAACCATTGATTAGAACATTGTATCTTTTAATCTTAGCCACTCGTTTTGAAAGTGGTTAGGATTTGGTTATGATTGAGGTTCTCTCATTTCTATTTAAAGGAGAGAGCTTCTCATTTGTAAGGAGTCTTTGGCTCTTGGATCTGAATAATAGAAAGACTTTTTCTATGGAAATTTTCTGGATTTGCTTTGCATCTGATGTGCTCAAATGGTGATTAGCTTGTCTTCAGCTTGCATCGTGGAAATTCTCGTGAGATATTTTTTTTTTGTGGCTATCATTGTTTTGTCTACAGGAGGGCGTTTTGGCTAGAGCATTTTTGTAGGGGGGCCTCCACTCGCTCGGTTCTCTTCGTCTTGGATCAGGGGGTTTTGCATTAGTTTCATTGCGATCTATGATTACTTCATTTCACTGTCTTGTAGCATTCAGTGTCTTTATTTTGTATGTGCAAATCTGATATGGTTGACGTTTGCTCATGTAGGGTAGGGGGCGCTTTGATGGCTTGGAGCTTGCATATGCCATAGAAATCATGGGGATCTTCCAGGATTGATCGGGATAGCTAAGATCGTCACTGTTACAGAATTCTACAAACTTATCTAGGTAAGATCCACAGGTGAGTTTTTCTTTTATGATCTTATTCCATTGTACCTTGCTGAAATTTAACTATTTTTTTGAAAACTCCTAAACCATAAAAACCTAAAAAATCAAATAATCAGGGAACCGTCCGATCTTTTGCCAAACCATTTCTAGGTTTCATAGATCGGGCCTCCCCCTAACTAAATCAACTGGAATGCTGGTAAAATTCATCATAGATTGACCTAGATCTGATTTTTCAGCAGAAAACTACATAACCCCCCACTGAAAAAATTGTCCTGCTAGGGTTTTGAGTTTTTCTGATTTCTGACTTCACAGACGGATAGATCGGGTCTTGGGCAGTCCAAATCAACCCCAACGCTGTCAAGAGGCTCAACAGTTTGACCGGGATCTGAAAAATAGACTGAAACTGCCCTAGCGCCCTCACTGAAAATTGGTCTTTTCTGGAAGTAGGTTTTTCTGAAATCTGACATGATAGGCTGATAGATCGGGTCCCAAGCATCCCAAAACACCCTCAACACTATGCTAATTAATCCTGGTTTGCCCTACATCTGAAAAAATCAGTTTTCAGCCTCCTAGCCCCATCATCAGATTTTGACTTTTCTAGATCTGATTTTTCTATTGTTTTCCTGATTTGGGCTTGTAGATCAGGTCTCCCTAATCTCTTCTCATCCTCAACGTTGAGCCATCAGCCTTCCGGTACCCCCTAAAGCTTCAGATTTGTCTTCCTAGGCCCTAGCGCTAGCTATCTACTGAGCTGGGTTTCCTATACCTTGGCTTTTCTGGACCAATTGCTTTCTGGTTTCGTAGATCAAGGTGTTTCCCAAGTGGGTTTCCTGAAACGTTGTCTTACTGCTGACTCCATTGCCCAAGCATACAAAGCACTGATCTCCAAGCTAGCGCTGCCCTTAGGCTCTTAGCCTTTGCCATCTACCAACATTCACTGATAGCTCAAACACCTTTTACTGAGTCTGATTTCTAGGTACTGGATAGTCCCAACTCTATTCGTGCTCGCCCTGTCATAGTTACGTTTCCCAAGACAGTTGCTAGTACCTAAACCCTAGAGCTAGGGTTCCCATTCACCTTGCACCTTAAGTACCCTGAAGCCCCATCTGATCTTCTTCTGGTGTCTAGGTTCGATCTCTTCTGTCAGGAGCAGATCCGGGTCTCCCCCATTGTTGTCCTGGACTAGGATAACCTAAAGTGAAGGCTGCCTTGATTGGCGTGACAACCATCCATTTGGGAGTCTAGGCAGTCGTGGTTCCACCCTTAGTTTCTTGCCCCTCTACCATCCATTCTGGATCCACCTTAAGCAGGCAACTACAAGGCAGGTGATAACATTTTGGCGTCGTTGCCGAGGAGGTAGAGGCCTACCTTGGTTCAACATACCTCACCTTTCCCTACAACATATCTTTTTCGGTAATTACTTGTGTGGTTCACCTAGCGACTCCACCTCACGACTCCACTGAGGATCGTACCCAACATATTAATCTTAAGTTCTTAGAGCCTACCATAAATCATAATGAATTCGAATGTATTTTTGAAGCAATTGAAGGAAGTAACCAAGAACATGATTGAAACTAACAAACAAATAAACGAAAGGAATAGATGGAGGTCAGACTACGGGTATGAGGATGATCTCGAGCATGATTGTGGGTATGAATCTAGTTATCACAATCTTTATGATACCCACCAACTGCTTCACCCATGCAATAAAAATTTCCCGACCATCCCGAGTGGACCTGTAAGTCGACATGAACCTAGAAGTCAGTCTCGGCCAAAGCCTTATAGCCAAGTAACCAGAGTTGTTGAAAAACAAGACAAACGGTCTCCTTTTGACTTTTCTGAAATACCGGGAGCACCTCATCCTATGCCAAACGATTACACTAGGAGGTTGCCCTAGTTTAGTGGAAATAATGATATATCTATTGAAAGTCATTTGGACATTCTCTGGGATTACATGGAATCTAGAGGTGCAGACAATGAAGATGTTTATATGCGAGCCTTAGGAGAATCCTTGCAAGGGGATGTTCAACTATGGTTTCATCATTTAGCACCAGGATCCGTCACCGGGTATGACATGTTCACAGATTTGTTAATTGATAGTTGGAGTAGGAACACTGATGATTCTTTAGAGTGTGAATCTAGCAATGATTATAATCAGTATATTGGCGAATTGCTTTCTCAATTGGACCATTCCTCTCCTGATATGTTCCAAATTATGAGTGTGCCTGCAAACCATAAGAATGTTACAGAGTACTTTGAGGATAATGTTTCAAAACCCCATGCTGAAATTAAGAAGGATATCAATCAAATCATACAAGATACTTTGTTATTATTGCATAAAGCAGTCACAGAGCAAATCCTGGATTTGATCCGTGGAAGGGAACCTAATCACCATCAAGAAGCATCCATAGTTGAGCCTTCCATTTGTGAGTCCATTAAAGAACCTTTAGAAGAGGAGCTCCATAGTCATTGCCTAATAGATGATAATTTGAGTCAGTATCCAACCTATCCGAATCTTGATTCAGACCTTGATCATATCACTGCAAAAGAAGAAAAGGTGGAAATTAATAAAACTTCCGTTGAAGAGCAATCATGTGGTCATATTGTAGTTGAAGAAAAAGTTTGTGAGGACAGAAATGAGCATAGTGATATTTTTCCTTATTAAATGAATGATGATGATCATTTATCCCCAGTTGAATGTAATGAACAATCTCAAGAAGAACAACCACATGATGATGATATTCTAGTGAGCGAGCTTGACCTAGAACTTTCTTTGTCACATCTTTCTAACTGGAATCCGTGTCCAAATAATCATCAAGAGCCTCCAAGGAATTATTCTTGTAGTGTTGTTTCTATTCCCCGTCATACTTTTGGACAAGGTGATTTGGTCGAGGAGATTAATCATAGTGAGTCTGGTTCTTGGGATGTTAGTTTTAATTTTGCCAATTCCTCTAGCAAATGTCCCGCATCACATGGAAGATTGGTGTTAACATCTTTAGGTGATACAAATCAAGTCTTAATTTGTCAATCCACCCTCCCATCCCAGCTCTTGATGTCCTTCTCTATGGTATCATGCAGTACAAATTCTAAAAAGTGCCAAATGGTAAATGGTAAAACATTTTATCTCCTTTCATCCTTGGCACATAATGTTTGCAACTCTGCTAATTTCTTCGATTGGGTGAATGAAAAGCTCTATAAAGACCAATTCCATATTTTCTCATTTTATAAACAACAAATGGGGTTAATCTCAATTTCTGGTTTAAAGATTTCTAATTTGTCCCTATTCTGTTTCATCATTGATCATAATGTGAGAATGATTGAGTATGCTGACCAAAAAGATGAGGGAAAAAATGATGGCCTAGGAGGGATGAATCATGTATCGTATTCTGTTATTTCATCAAATTTAAACTTACATAAGTTTTATGATCCTATCGATCTATGGGTAGAAGAAGTTTGCAAATCAATCTCATCCCTGGCATGATTTCATTTCTCTTTATCCATATCTTTCTTCGATTCTCAAAAACAACAAGTTACAATAGCTTCAATTTTCATTCACATTGCTTACAACCTATCTTTGACTTGTTGTATCATTAGCTGTAAAGAAAGCTCAATAAATTGGTTCAGCAAGTGGTTACATTGGATTTATGATTTTACTTAGCACTTGCCTAATTGGTTAGGTTAGAGTAGGTAGGATCTGAATAAGCCTTTCCTAGCAGTAGTATAGAATCTTGCTTTGTTGTTTGAAGCTCACCTTTGACGCTCTTAGTGTAATTTTGTTATCCTGCAAAATAAAAAATCAAACTTTTATTGAAAGTTGTGGTTATAGATTAGATTTATTTTCCGCTTTTCAATTTCATGCATCTTTATTTTCAGTATTTTATATATTATCCACATATTGTTTTGACGACCAGTCTATGAGTTTAGTATAGCTCTGGACATGTTGCAGGTAATCAGGTACATTCTTGGTAGCGGTTGCAGAGCTGGATGGATTGATCGAGGATGCGAGAAGCAGAGTGCGAGGACCAAAGATTTTGAGGTTCTCAAGCGCTCTTTTCAGCAGAGCACTTGTCCCAGCTGGAGCCAGATGTTATCACATATATAGTAGTCGGGCTACCATATTCTATTTTTCAGACATAGTGCATTTTTCAGCCAGATCTCTTACATATGAGATGCTAAGATGAGCATTTCTGATGGATCATTTTTGTACTAGTGTACTATTGTACTCCCCCATGCTAGGACTGAGTCTGAGGACACTCAGATTTGAGGACCGATATAGCCATTTATGTTATTTCAGAGTAGTAGTGGATGCCCAATGTTATATCAGTACTTTCTCATTGGATATATGGTGTTTTAGATGGATTATATTGCATGGATATGACTCAGTATTTTATATGGTGTTATGGTTATTATTGCTCTTATATTGATTCTTGTGACATATATTGACTTGTGGTATTATGATCTGGCGGTCATATTTATATGGACTTGGTTGTATATTATATTATGTATTGATGTCCTTACTCTGGCTTTGAAGTTCTTGATCTATACTCATTGGTTTTACCCTCCTTAGGGAGAATAGAGGTAGTCATTCCCACCTTTGTTTTGGCTTGCTAGTGATTGGCTCCATCATTTCATTGTCTTCATCCATCCATTACCTTCCAGTTTAATTTTCAACCCGACTGACTTCTTTACTTGTGGCATGGAGGACCTTTTTCCCCGCTAGAACCTTTGTTGGACAAGCCTCCCTGTTTACATTGTGTCTCGGCTCTGAGTTGGTGACAAAACTTGCCTTTGGTAAGTTGGATAGTATGCCTAAATCATTCTAGTTAGTTGTCCCGATGTTTGGCACTGTGCAGAATCCCCCCTAGTACTTGAGATGTTGTTGGCTAAAACTGAAAGCTCATGAACTACTTTTATTGAAATATTAAATATGCGCCCATGGAAAATGAAAATTGTAAAATTGTGTTTATTAACATATGTAAAAAGGGAAAGAGCAATGAAATGCTAAAATACTCCTTGAAGAGTATAAGAAAAGGTCCAAAAAGCAATGGTTAAAAAATGTTATATCAAAGTATTGCTGACCTTGTTAAAAATAAATATGGCCCAGATGAAAGCTGCGATTAGCAGTGCTTTTGAGCACCGGTGAAGTCCCAAAGGGTTCATATAGGCCAAAAAGGCCACAGAATAAAATGTGATCCTAATGAAATTGGATCAAGATTAATGTAGACATGATGCCTAAGTTGAATAGGCACTCTCTAAACAACTCATTCATTTGTGAGGCACTGCCATTCCTTGTGTTGTTGTTTGTCCAGTATTGGTTATAGTGAGTTCTCCCTTTCCTTGTCCAAAGTGTCATGATGTTGAGTAGGAGGTCATCCTTTGCCTTAGCCTTGTCATTTCCACCTTTCACCCTTCACTAGCAAAATGACTACAGCTATGAAGCGAGTATAGTCTTGAAAGTGTGTGTCTAGGTAATAATAAATAAAGCCTGATAGAAAATAAGTATTTGTTGATGTACCGCCAGTGAAATGAATGCTATTTGTTGATTTTGTTACGTGAATGAGTTGTAGAGCATGGTTTAAACTCTTAACACTTGCAGCAGATTGATCTATTCTGAGTTATTATTGGTGTCTGATTATTCACATATGGTTATATTATTTATTGGTTATGATTGATGATCAGACAGAGATCTATGAGGGGTATGAGTATACACCTTTGATGGATTGGGACTCTCTGAGTCCAATGAGACAGTTTATTTCCAGTTCCGGGCACTTACAGATGTGATCAGGCTTATTCTGCTTTTCTGATGCAGTTTTTCTTCGCGGATTGATTTGTTTGAGCAGGGAGATGTTTCAGTTGGATCTCCTAGGGCGTTGTATGGGCATAGGGGGGTGCAGCCACTTGTTTGTACCATTGTACCCCCATCCCAGAGAGCTTGGAGGGCTCAATTTGACAACGCAAGCACCCTAGGAGGCTGTTTTAGCAGTATCACGTTTCCCGAGGAAGATTAAAAAATGATCAAATGGCTATTGAAGAAATCGATTTGGGCTACTGAAGCAAAGAAATGGCATGGGGTGAGTCACAATGATGAGAGTGATGTCTTCCACACCTTCTCCAGCAGTTTCAGCATTTTATGGGGCCCACACCTATTTTTGGGCAAATTTTATATATTTTCTGGAGCTTTTTGGGAGACCCACGATTTCCTCAAGGAGGCACAATAGTCAAAATTTTAAATTATTATATTATTTATTGTGCCATGGGGACACCCAAACGGAGTTAGTCAAACACTCATTGGACCCACCATGTGCTTTCATTTATTTCTTGTTGAGTGGGTTACCTTTGTTTGGGTGGTTTAAGTCCACTTTGGTAAATTATAATTATATTGATCCATGTATTGTATGTTGAGCTCATCTCAACCATTGATTAGAACATTGTATCTTTTAATCTTAGCCATTCGTTTTGATAGTGGTTAGGATTTGGTTATGATTGAGGTTCTCTCATTTCTATTTAAAAGAGAGAGCTTCTCATTTGTAAGGGGTCTTTGGCTCTTGGATCTGAATAATAGAAAGACTTTCTGTGAAATTTTTTGGATTTGCTTTGCATCTGATGTGCTCAAATGGTCATTAGCTTGTCTTCAGCTTACTAGCATCGTGGAAATTCTCGTGAGATCTATTTTTTTTTTGTGGCTATCATTGTTTTGTCTACAAGAGGGCGTTTTGGCTGGAGCATTTTTGTAGGGGGACCTCGACTCGCTCGGTTCTCTTCGTCTTGGATCAGGGGGTTTTCATTAGTTTCATTGCGATCTATGATTACTTCATTTTACTGTCTTGTAGCATTCAGTTTCTTTATTTTGTATGTGCAAATCTGGTATGGTTGACGTTTGCTCATACAGGGTAAGGGCGCTTTGATGGCTTGGAGCTTGCATATGCCATAGAAATCACGGGGATCTTTCAGGATTGATCGGGATAGCTAGGATCGTCACTATTACAGACTTCTACAAGCTTATCTAGGTAAGATCCACAGGTAAGTTCTTCTTTTCTGATCTTATTCCATTGTACCTTGCTGAAATTTAACTATTTTTCTGAAAACTCCTAAACCATAAAAACCTAAAAAATCAAATAATCAGGGAATCGTCCGATCTTTTGCCAAACCATTTCTGGGTTTCATAGATCGGGCCTCCCCCTAACTAAATCAACTAGAAGGCTGGTCAAATCCCTCATAGATTGACCTAGATCTGATTTTTCAGCAGAAAACTACATAACCCCCCACTGAAAAAATTGACCTGCTAGGGTTTTGAGTTTTTCTGATTTCTGACTTCACAGACAGATAGATCGGGTTTTGGGCAGTTTAAATCAACCCCAACGCTGTCAAGAGGCTCTAGAGTTTGACCAAGATCTGAAAAATAGAATGAAACTGCCCTAGCGCCCTCACTAAAAATTGGCCTTTTCCGGAAGTAGGTTTTTCTGAAATCTGACATGATAAGCTGATAGATCGGGTCCCAAGCATCCCAGAACACCCTCAACGCTGTGCTAATTCATCCTGGTTTGCCCTAGATCTGAAAAAAATAGTTTTCAGCCTCCTAGCCCCATCATCAAATTTTGACTTTTCTAGATCTGATTTTCCGGTTGTTTTCCTGATTTGGGCTTGTAGATCAGGTCTCCCTGATCTCTTCTCGTCCTCAACGTTGAGCCATCAGCCTTCCGGTACCCCCTAAAGCTTCGGATTTGTCTTCCTAGGCCCTAGAGCTAGCTATCTACTGAGCTGGGTTTCCTGTACCTTGGCTTTTCTGGACCAATTGCTTTCTGGTTTCGTAGATCAAGGTGTTTCCCAAGTGGGTTTCCTGAAACATTGTCTTACTGCTGACTCCATTGCCCAATGCATACAAAGCACTGATCTCCAAACTAGCGCTGCCCTTAGGCTCTTAGCCTTTGCCATCTACCAACATTCACTGATAGCTCAAACACCTTTTACTGAGTCTGATTTCTAGGTACTGGATAGTCCCAACTCTATTCGTGCTCGCCCTGTCATAGTTACGTTTCCCAAGACAGTTGCTAGTACCTAAACCCTAGAGCTAGGGTTCCCATTCACCTTGCACCTTAAGTACCCTGAAGCCCCATCTAATCTTTTTCTCGTGTCTAGGTTCGATCTCTCCTGTCAAGAGCAGATCCGGGTCTCCCCCATTGTTGTCCTGGACTAGGATAACCTAAAGTGAAGGATGCCTTGATTGGCGTGATAACCATCCATTTGGGAGTCTAGGCAGTCGTGGTTCCACCCCTTAGTTTCTTACCCCTCTACCATCCATTCTGGATCCACCTTAAGCAGGAAACTACAAGGCAGGTGATAACAGGAAGCATACCCAAGTACTTCACCCATCAGTGAGGCACCTCCATCCCCTATTGCTATCTGTCATACATATGTCACCTTGGTAGAGTTTATTAGTTATCAATCGGATAGATCACTGAGTCAAAGTCAGTCAAAGTCATTTCCCCTTTGCCTTAGCCTGGTTCTTCCATCATCACCATCCATAGCACATTGATTACACTTTGTAAGTATGGCATGAGCAAGCAGATTTCCAAAAGACTCAAAGATCTTTCAGAAACAAAGGTATATTTTATTATTGTTGGTCACCATGATTATGAATAACTAACTCAAGTTGGGGTTTGATATACACCATTGGAGCATGTCTTACCTTTGAATGTGGCAGGATCATACTTGTACAGTATCTCACTTTGATTTTGGGTACTTTGACCTGGTCAACCTAGTTGACCAAGTCAATCACGGTTCTGAAGGCAATGACTCAAAAATACAACATGGTCCATGTTTGTTCAAAACATGCCCAGGACTAATACTACACTTTCCATTTTGAGAGTTTGGCTCTGGTTCTCAAGAAAAGTGATTATTATCACTTAATTATTGGCCAAATAATATGTTTTTATTCCAGATGGTAGTATGTTTGGTTCTCCTAGAGCAGAGCAATGTTCCAAGGGGTATGAGTAGTCACTTATACCATTCTTCTATGTCTCCAAATCATCCAGAGCAGTCAGTTTGCCCCAGTTTACATCCTGGAGTGAGTTATGAGGGATTTATCAGTTTCCAGAGATTGTACCAACAAAAAATGAACTAGAAATTCACTGACAAGATCGATTTGGCCTCCAAGGTCAACAAAATGGCTTGGAACTTTGACAGATGATGTTTCTCGGCATCCTAAACAGTCCTCCAGCAGTTTTCAATCAGCAAATGTCCGGATTATTTATTTATGGCTCAACCAATGAGGAAATCACCCCAAGGAGTGCCCCCTCTAATTGCCTATTGATGTATTTCATTGTTATATCTTATATTATGAAGTTGTAAAGGGGCCTAGGGTGAATTAAGCCCCTAGTGACCCCCTCCTATGATGTATCATGTCATATCTTATGTTATGTTGTGACATTTCACTTTAGAGAGGCGTCCTTGAGCAAAGTGCGCCCCCTCTTTGACTTAGTCACTTGATCCATGTATTGATTGATATATTTTGATCTCCACCGTTGATGATGTTATAATCTCAATTGTTAGATGATCAAGTGAGTTAGGGTTTATGTCTCTCTCAAACTATTTAAGAGAGGTGACCCCCCCCTATTGTAATTCATGAGCTTTGGCACCGGAATTGGAATAAAGAGATTTTGTCTGGGACTACACTCTTGTCTACTTGCTTGATGAATGAATGAGTTGATGACTGGCACTGCTTTTCTTCTATACTAAGATATATCCGGCGTAGCTTTTGTATCTTTCCTTGTACTCGTTTACTTGTAGGTTGAAGGAGGTGATTCTGAGAGAGGCGCATTGGTGGGGGGACTTGCCCTATGCTGGATCTCAGCAATTGGTTATCAGGGAGTTGAACTTCTTAATGATGTCTTCTTCTTGTACTCCTTTGAGCTTACATTTCCCGTTTATTTTCCATTCTAATTGATTTTCCTTGGTCTGGTAGGAAAACAGGGGCAGTAGACACACTGGCAGAAGCAGGACTTCATCAAAAGCTTGTCCGAAAATCTTATTTGATCTCAAGAAAGGCATTCTTCATTATCCAAGAGGTCATCAACAATGATTCAGGTATGTTTCTTAGGTAAGTTCTCCAACTTATGATTTTCATGCATTGCCCATCAATAATTTTCACTGAAAAACCCTCGTTTAGCATTAGGAAAAATCATCGGACCAATTTGCACTGGGAATCTGCAAATTCGGCAATCTGGGTTTTGTGCGACAAACTGAAAAACCCCTTCTCCCTTTAAAACGTCTAGCTTGGACTCCTCTACCCCCCTCCAGGCACTGGTCTCTGTCTGGGAGAAAATGCCCCCCTTCAGCAAGTCAGCCATTTTCCCACTATTTTTTGTTCGGTTTCTTCCTAGGTATTTTTCATTATCAAATATTTCATCCCAGCTAGTGTGCAGAGAGCCATAATTGTTAGTTTCAGCTTCGTCCTGGGGATTTCTCAATCATCCGCTTAAATCCCCCAGGGTCTTAATTTGAACCAGCACACTAAAATCCTAAATCTGACTTCAACTTTTGCACGCAATCTGTTTTAATCACCTGAGTGACATATCCAATCTCGAATAACCACCCCACTCGGGTATCCTTAATTTGTGGCTTTTCCTTAAATCTAGGGTTTCAGACACTCACCTTACGAATTCTCTGTTAGGAGTCTAATCTGGTGATTTGTCTTGGGTCTTTCCTTTCAGGATTGATCCGAGTCTCCCCCTTTCTCACTTGGGCTTCTCTAGTGGCATAAAGCGAAGGAATCCTTAACCGACGTGACAACCATCCATCTTCTGGGGGTTAGTGTTTCTGTAGGTCACAGCTTTGGTTGCCTGTCCCTTCTGTCGTCTTGTATAGGATTTATTCATCGGGGCAACTACAAGATCTATGATAACAATGTTCTTACCTAGAGCACATCCTTTGCAGATTCCTTCATGTTTTGGAGAAACTTCTGGCATACCTATAACCATCTTCTGCAATCCTAGGAGAGTTGTGTAGTGAAGGTGTCCAAACCTTCTATGCCAAAGTTCACATGGATCAACTGTGTGATGTACCAAAGCATGAGTGGAATCTTTGGAAGCCTTGTAGAGGCCTCCCTCTCGAACCCCAATCTGTACTGTTGAGTTTAGATCTGTGTCTTTTGCCCATAAAAAAACCTTCTTGTCCATGAACAGGACTCTGTAACTCTTATCTTCTAAACCAGCAGCAGATAAAAGATTCTTCTTTAAACCAGGAACATAAAGAATATCATCAATATGAAGAACCGTACCTGAGTCAAGTTGAAGTGAGGTTGAGCCAACTCCTTCAATCTTGTAAGTGGAGTCATCTCCAAGTTCTACTTGAGTGGTGAACTTCTTTTTTCTGTAACTAGTGAGAGATCCACGGTTACCTGTCATATGCCTGGAGGAACCACTGTCCACCAACCAAGAAGTGGAACAATCTGAGAAAGAACCAGTGAGAGCAGAAATCAAGTAGTAATCTCTTCTAGGTTCTTCAGTTTTGCTAGCCTTGGTTTTCTTCTTCCTCTTTGGTTCTTCATCTTCTTCTTCCTCTGTGTTTGCAGTAGATGCTTGAGACCTTCGCTTCGGTTTCTTCTTGTTCTACCTGCAGTCTTTAGCAAAATGTCCAAACTCGTAGCAACTATAACATTCCACTTTCGACATGTTAGAAAACTTAACCCGAGGTTTCTTTCCCTTCTTTTGCTGAGCGAAAAGCTTCTTGAACTTCTTTGTCTTTGTTGCAAGTGCAAGGTTGTCTTCCTTGATTACCTTGCCAGAGGTCCTTCCTTCTTCTTCTATGCAATCATGCCAAAGCCTTTCAAAGGTTGGTTGATTCTCTCGTCCACAGACAGATGCCATGAAAGTTTCCTAAGAGCTTGGGAGACCATCAACCAATGTTTGCACAAGGTCATCATGATCAACATTAATACCAATAGCAATGAGCTAATCTCTTACCTATGCAATCTTTGTGAAGAAAGAACCGACACTTTCATCCTTGTTCAGCTTCAAAGTTCGTAGCCTCTTCTTCAAGACTCTCTTCTGACTGGGATCCTTCTTCTCATATAGGTTGGCCAAAGCATCAAAGCATTATTTAGCAGTCTTCAAAGCTGTGATGTTGGGCATCACTGTCTCTTTGACAGAATCATAGATGATCCTTCTAGCCTTACCTTGCTTTCTCTTGTAAGTAATCCTGCCAGCATTCAATGTTGGCTCCTCAATGACATTAAAAACAATATCATCCAAGTCATTCTCTTCCAAAATGACTGTTAACCTGGCCTTCCAGGAGTTGTATTTGGCTGAACCATAGAGATTTTCTTCCGGTCTGAAAACATTGACAACCATCTCTGCAACTTAGCCAAATGTTAAGTCTGCAAATCTTATCCGAAGGTCTAGGAAAACAACAGCAGTGTCCATTTACTGTGTTTTCACACGCTAAGCTCTGATACCATGTTGAATTTTAGCATTAGCATGAATACTTAAAAAATTTGCAAATTAACTTTAAACAAATGACAAGTTCAATAAAATAGCATTCATCACATCAACACGATGGACACAAGAGTTTTTCACTGGGGAAACCTCTAAAGGACAAAAACCCCAAAAAGCATTAGTAGCTCATCTCATAAATGAGATGATTAAATTCTTCAAAAATTTCCACAAACCCCAACAAGGGTAACCACAAAACCAAAAGATCAATTTTTTAGTTTACATCAAAAATGCCCAATTAGGGTTTTTCCTGAAAATCAGATTTTTCTCTCTCCTGCACAATAATTGCAGGCTACCGAAAAATCTCAAATCTGCCCAGATCTGACTTTTGCCCTATCAAACTGCCCGTCCGTACACCTGTGTCTGCCCCTGTCAGTACAGCTGCCCGATCTACTCGATCTCTGTCTGCTTCCCATCTTTTTTTGCCCAGATATAGACTGTTGGTTGCCCGCCTACGCTATGTGGTAGCTCTGTTACTGCCCAAGGGCTAACATCCCTCACCGGAGCCCTTAGGGCCTGCCCGTGAGCTGCCCGAAGGGTCTGTTGCCCACCTATTTCGACTAGGTGGCAACCTCATGTACATTGAAGATGTACATAATTGTACAAATTGTACCTTGGAAAAATCTGAGGATTTTTCACTTCTGCAGGGCAATTGCCCCTTTGTAAAACGAAATGTCCGCTCCCCTGCGTGGGAAAATTAATGTAATTATATGTGCTAGTGTGGGTCATATGATATGGATGCCACACCATGGAACTGGTTGTTAGGGAAGTCCCCTCGTCGAGTGTTTTTTCCCTTTCCAGTTAATCTTGTTGTTTAAATGACTTTAATTGGTTTGGTTTTTCACTCAAAATCCTCCAAAGTGGTGACGGGCGTTCTAGCAGTCAAGTCCATGGGGTGGCTAAGGGTTCAAAATGTTGTTCATGACCATGCTAGGCATCTGTATAGAGTCTTGCGGAGTTTCGTTATGTTATTGTATTTTTATTTATTGTTTCTAGTTAATTAATTTCACCCCTTGGTGGTTAATTAACTCAGTTTTGATGTAATAATGTAATTGCTCAAGCACTAGCACTTTGTAATAGGGGCTATGAATGCAAGGTAAATTGCTATGAAACCCCCTAAGCCACTGCTTCGAGTCCCATGTCATTCTGATAAGGGGTTGAGGAAATAGACCATTTTTGGCTAAGCAAGGTCTATTTTCCTAGAGAAATAATTAATTTCCCTAAGTCAAAAATTCAAATTATTTGATTTTGAAGGAAAAAATCAAATAAGGCCATGGTAATTAAGTTTGGGGGTGGCCAAGCATAGTCAATTTTTATGGTCAAAATAAATGTCTGAAGATCTCTTAAGTGGGGCGTCCCTCTTGTCTTAATAAAAGATAAAAAATAAAACTAAAAGATAAAACAAAAAATTAAAGATCAAAAATTAAAAAATTAAAAAATAAAAATATTAAAAAGAATAAAAAGATAGAAATTTTAAAAATAAAAGATTAAATAAAATATAAAAAGTAAAAGATAAAATATAAAAAGTAAAAGATAAAAAATAAAGACAATAAAAAATTAAAATTTGAGTCAAAAGGGGGCCCCACTTGAGTCATGGAAACCCTAGATCTAAGGGTTAAGCTTTAGTGTGACATGGATCTATCTTTTTGACCATTGATTTGAAAAGGCACCCTTGCTTATGATTGGTGGATGGCTTGCAAAGTCAACAAACCTAGATCTAGTGGTGGAGATCTAATCTAGATCTAGATCTAATCTTGGCCATTGATATTCAAGGGGTTGGGGTTGCTCCTCAACTATATAATGAGGGTCTCACTCCCTCATTTGATAGGATCTCTCATGCTATTGTTATGCTGCCGGAATCTTTCCCCATTCTCTTCTCATATTCTCTCAAGCATTTGGCCCAAGCCTCTTGCTACTTTGTATTGAATCTTGCCCTAGTTGGGCCATAATAGAAGGAAGCTTTGGAAGAATATTGTGCCATCTTTTTCTCATTTCATGCTTGGATTAGTGAGGTAACCTTGTAAAATTTTCAATTTTTGTTGCTCTTGTTAGGCTTGGAAGCTCTCCACAAAGTATTTTGTGGAGAGACTTGTAGGTAGAAGTATTTCTATCTTCATTTGTGAGTAGATTAGTAAGATTCTACAAAGTATTTTGTAGGATTTATTATTGTGCTCATTTCTTGGCTTTCTGGTTGCAGCTTTAATAGTTCATTTACAGGTTTTCCAAGCTAAGAAGGGCACCTCCAAGGGTTTCGTTTTTTCTTATTTTCAATTCGGCCATTTTTTTTTTCCTATCCTGAAATTGGGTTTTATTCACTGTATAGTGAATATAACCCTTGTTTTAGGGCCCTCATCCATTATATATTAGTATAGGCTTATAAATCTGTTGTTTATATGTTGTTTTCACCTTAAAAACATTCATTTTTAGCCACTAAAATTTCTATTTTTCCATTTTTAAAAGTTCAGATTTTTCTATAAAATTTCTGGGTTGTACACTAAATTGTTCTAACTTTCTGTTTCAGTTTTCTGCAGTAATTTCCAGCAAGTAAGTTGCTGATTTTTTTGCAGGTTTTGTGCACAGAAAGAGGGGGTTATGCTGCCCTAAATTGTCCAAAAAAAATCAGCAAAAATTTGGTCCAAAAGAGGCCCTAAACCACACTTCTTCTCTCTCTTCTATTACATTGTAAACCCCAAATGAGAAGTTCTCTTTGGGGTATTTCTCTGCTGTAAATTTGTATAAGTAGTTGCTTAGAGTTAGTTTTATTTGCAAGTTATTTTCTGTTTACCCACCTATCTTTGTGACAGACCACCATCTCTGTCACAGAGATTGAAGTGAGGTTAGTTTAATTTTTTTGTTACTTCTGTTTACCCACCTGTCTCTGTTACGGACCACCATCTCTGTAACAGAGATTGTTGTGAGGTTAGGATAACTGGTTTTATTTTTAGTTTACCCACTATCTCTGTGATAGACCACCATCTCTGTCACAGATATTACTGTGCGGTTAGGCATTGCTTTAGCTAGTTACAGTTTCTTTCAAGTTTCAGTAATTTTTTATTTTCTGTTAAAGAAGTAACCATACAACCCACCTATCCGGTGTATCCTCTGTCCACTTGTCATCTCCCTTTAGGGACTTCAAGTTGGATATGAAAAGCAGGAGAAGTGGAGGCTTAGCTTAGTTAAAACAACTTTCTTTTTTCTACTACAATCAACACATTTTATTTTCCAAGTCCAAGATCAAGTACCAGCACCTCCCATAAGGGATACCGCTTGGTTGATCTTGTTGATAGTTTAAAATAAACTTTGTATGCTAATCATCAAGACTAAAATTTACCCCCTAAAATTAACCAACAACAACTTCACTATTTCCTGTTCCTCTACTCGGTCATCACCCCTCGGGGTACTCACGAGATACGACAGGGGATAGAGAAGTCTTAGTTTAATAGGCATCCATTTAGTAATTTTCCTGTTGATTAAAAACAGTGCCTCGGAGGCGACTTGGGGTAGTAGACCGTGGGGGGTCTCTAGGCGTTTTACGTCCTCCTTGTTGAGCACCGGGGCATTGGGGTTTGACCTGTGAGCTACGGGTGGGCTTTGCTCCCACTTTGTTGAGCGCAACAGCATTCCCTATTTGACTTGAGAAATACTGGATTGGGGTAGTCACACCACCGGTTCGAAGACTTAATCAAAGATTTCAACTCTAATAAAATTCATTAAAATTTACAAGAGACATTGCAAAACGTCCTACAAACACAAGTCACTGTTATTTATCTTTGCCTTGCTGTTCAAGGTTTTTACTGCAAGCTTTTCACTTTTCAGTTGCAAGTATTTCTTTCAGTTTCGCAAACTCTTGTGGTGGCATCTTTAATTCATTTGATTAAGTAATCATATTGTTTAGTAATTTGTAGATCTTGCTTAGCTTAGGCAACTGTGGATAATCATTCTTAATTCTTTTGTAAGTTTGTAACTTGTAATCTTTTGACTCCATTTAATCTAGGCACTGGTCTTGTAATTTTGTAATCTTAATAAAAGATCCCTTTAATTAATTTGTAATTAATTAATAAATCTGGAACTTAGTTTTCCTGTAGGGGCTACCCCCCTTGGCTCTGTTGGGATCTTGCCTAAACGGAGGAGTTGTGGACTGTGGTGACAGTGGTCCCCAGCTCTCGCTTGCCCCCAAGGACACACAAAGCGGGTTGGAGACTTTCCCGTGTCATTAAGTGTGTATTAGGCGGCAACAGGGTCTATAAATACCCAGCAGCTCTACAAGCTTCGGGCTACTACCCAAGACCCTCACCGGTCTGGCAAAGCTGCCCGAGGGTTCAGGGCAACAGCAATACCCACCCGGGTATGCCCTAAGGCTGCCCGTGGGTCTGCAGCAAGCCCTAGCCCCTACAAGTTGCTACTGCTAGCTGCCGAGGGCAAGAAGAGAAGGGTCGAACCCTGAAGTTGCTTCCCAAGAAGAAAAGTGGGCAGCTCGTGAAGAGGAGGATACTGCCCCGGGTAGATCTGCCTGGATCTGGAGGTGGCTGCCTAGTTGTGGATGATGGTTGCCTGGATCTGAAGAAGGGTTATAGAAGAAACCCTTAAAAAACAGAAGAAGAGATAAGAAACCCTGGATTAGGGTTTGCCTTCAATGGAGGATGATGATGCCTTAGCTAGACTCATCCATGTTAGGGCACAATCATAGACTTTCTTCACCTGTGAGATCTTCAAAATAGCAGTTGTACCTGTGAGAGCAAGTGTGTGTAATAATGAATTGGCTTGATCTTCCTTTATATCCTTGAGTCACCTATAAGTGGACCAAAATTAGAAAAAACAAAATAATATTATTTTATTCTTTTCTAATTCTCACTTTTACCCTTTTACCTTTCTATAGTCTAAAAGGTCCTTATGTATTTTTTACTTTTACCAAAAGTCCTTATGTATTTTTGTCTTTCACCTGTGGTCCAAAAGTCCTTATGTATTTTTTACTTTTACTTTTGCTTTTAGCCATTTTCCAAGTACCCATGTGCTCTTTTAATTCCATTCAAAATACATCATCATAAACCAAGAGAGTTACTAATGCTTTTATCTCACACTCTGTGTGACACCAAGATCAAGTACTAGGGTTTCTTAACCAAGGGTAGCTAAGCCTTGGAGAAAACTACAAGTCCATTGATCAAGGGTCAAAGTGTCACACATGCCTAGACGGTCAAAGTGTCACACATGCCTAGACCAAGTCTAGGGCTTATAGTGCCTTCCTGGTAACAGATCAGGTGCCTCCATTCTCCAAGAGAATGGCTACTCAAAACTAAGTTGAGTCTACCAGTACTAGACTGGTCCACATCATGGTCCCGGACCAGATGTATACCATTCAACAGAATGGTCACTCAACACTGGGTTGAGTCTACCCAGGGCAAAGCTGGGTCCATATCATGGTCAAGGACCAGATAGCTACCATTCAACAAAATGGTCACTCAACACTGGGTTGAGTCTACACCGTGGCCTGGCTCTCGATGCTGCTCAGAAAAATCAACACATCCTCCTCATCTTCAAGATCTTATGAAGGACATACTCCTTCAGTGTTCACTAGCACAGATACCACAGCGCAAAGTTCCCAAGCTTCTAGCATTCTTACTATCTCTCTCTCCTTCATTTTTTATTAAATCCTTTTTTGGTTACGGTTCTTTATATGCTTAAGTAAATTAGTTTTCTTTTAAAAAATAATATCTAAAGGCTGATTTGTTGATGTATATAACTAGATGTAGAAGTGTAAAGCAATATTTTCAGAGTAGATCTAGTTCTTTTTTGAGTACTTGGTTCTTTCTTAAGATCACATCTTTCAAGTACTTAAATATTTTTATGCTTTTAATGTTTTATTTAGCACATTTGGTGCATAACAGGTGGCTGGTTTTACTCTTTTGATGAACAAGTAAAAGGAGGTGCTGCCAAAAATTACAAGATTCAAGCCATCCAAGACCTCCCAGAGCAACAAACCTCGATCCCGATTCGTTTCATGACACTTGTAAACCTGTTGGATCTGTATCTATAAGGACCAAAGGCATCCACCTTTCAAATTGTAAAAATAATAATAAAATCAAGTGGGCTACTCAACGCCCACACCCCATCCCCCTGGGGATCTATGTCATTTTCATGGCATGAGATTTTCTTTTTTTGTTTTTCTTTTGCTTTTATGTTATTTGGATTTCCTAACCTGTAGATTAAGATCAATTTCATTTCTTAGATTAAAGTAGTTAGTGGCTTTTCGTATTTCCTTTCACAATAAGGAAGCAATGAACCTTGGCTTGGTCCCCCATATGCTCTTGTCCATCGCGGGCTTGCCTAATTTTTGGAACACTCAGAAAGGGGATTCAAGTGACTAGTATTAATAGGGAAATCCATTAGAAATGAATCCTTAAATTGAGCGCTTGTACTAAAGATACTACGAAGTCAAGGGGTTACTCCAAGCAGATTTTGTGTGTAGCGGCTGTAGCCTCGTTGGACACCTGGTAGTGTTGCAGTGCAACTCATTCTTGAGGATAATTTCTCGAGTGGGCCAAACCAAAATAAACCCATTCTTAATCCACTCATCATAATAATTAAAACTGACCAAGAGGCACAGCAAAACCTTTCCTTTCAGCAGCAATCACTTAAGTATTTTGGCGCTGGTCTACTTCACAATCATATTTGGTTAAACCAATTATGTGTCATGGATTAAATTGTCTCATATTCTGCTATCTTTAAAATTGTTGGTGTTGCTTCCTTGTTCGTGTTTTCAAACTCCTAGATTATTTTCGTAACTTAACATAAAAGCCATAGTTTCTTTTATTAAGGACCATCCCCCTTGGCTTTGCTAGGAGTTGGCCTAGACAGAGGAGTTGAGTGTTGAGTGACAGTATCTCAACTCATGACTTGCCCTGCACCCAGTGGCTTGAAGATTTCTACCACATGACTCGAGGTGTGTATCAGGCAGAAATAGAGAGTACAAGATTGCAACTAGGCTTGGATGGGATGCAACTAGATATCTTTGATGATCCACATAACATTACAAAAATAGTGATAGTGGCCCCTTATGAAGCCAAAGGAGTGTTGGAATCCTTGAATACAAAGGACCAAGCACTAAACATTTAAAGTTTGCTGGGCCATTTAATTGTATTGATTTGCTATAAGAGCTAATTAAAATAAAAAGGAGTAAGTCTATGTCTTAGTATAATTAAGCATTGACATGTAAGACATTGTATTGATGTTGAGCATAGATTTTCTGGAATTGTAAAGTTACTAAAACATTTTGGGCCTGGGAACTTACTGACGAAAATGTTCTCGCTATAGATCCTCTACATGGGAAAGATGTCATGTTTGAGGAAAAGTGGATGACTCTACAAACTAGCAGGGCTGCGTGGAACATGAATCATCTAATGAAGGTTTCTTTCTTATGGTCGTGAAACTATTGGCCAGTTTTTCACAAGACAACCACTTCGCTCAAGTAGATCAGATTTGGCTATTTAGTTTTCAATCGGGATTGAAATTTGTAGAAAATATGTAAGTAGTCTTAAAGTCAGGACCAAAGAAGATATGTTATCCCCCTTGCTTATGTAGATATGCATGACTGTTCTTCAACTCTTCGGTGTACTGATCTTGATGTACTCGTATCTTGCTTCATAATGTAACATATGCAGCATTTTTGAAAACAAATCGCTATTGTTTCATTCTAAGGTAACCAATTTATGATGGGATTTTCCTTATCTAAACACTAATTAGTAATTTTGACACGGCAAAAAATCAAAAGATAACGCATTTATGCCAACAATAGTTATTTATTAAACAACTGTTAACTAGTGAGAGAATGAAACATAAACTATTGTATAAATCAATCAACTTTGGAATAGCATTCACTTGTATCTCACTCAAAAACTCACATAAGTCAATCAGCAAAATGTTGCAAATCAAACATGTGAAATGAAAAGATAGAGAATATAAAGACAGAGTTAATCACCTAAAATGATTGTAACTTGTATATTGCAAAATTATACATACTTTACCCATGGAAAGGTACAAAGACTATTATCAATATTACCTGATCCATTTACATGATCGCCCAAATGTCCAGCGATGGAAATTCCCTACATTTAAAGATATTACAGTACAAAAGATTAAAGTTTAAACACAAGATTAAGAATTACAATATGCATTCATTAAACATACAACAGCATATGTATTTCCACCACCTGTTGCTTGACTCGATCTAGTTCTTGTTCAATTTGTTTCAGCTTTATTCGACTTGATTCAAGCTGTTGCACATAAGCCTGTCAAATAAAACATTTTAGTAATAAACCAAATACAGTCCCAACATAGACAAGGGCTCACACCTCCCAAAATGTGTTGTTATTATCCTTGATACATCACCAAGACTATATCCTCAGCATACCTTCTTTCGCAAACGACTTTTCCTTGCTGCTTCACGGTTTTGAGCAAGCCGTCTCAAGACCTAATTGAAAACAAGATTTAGATTAAAAAATAACGATTTAAAATGAAAATATGTATGATTATAAGATTAGGAAAGCCAAAAACAGTTTAAAATGTCACAAAAAAGATGGATCCAAAATGTTAATGGACGTTGTCAGTCATATATAGTTTCCTATATTCATCTATAGCAGTTTGTAGATATGTATATGAAATGTTAAAAGACAGCTACCATATACAAACTAGAGAATCAAAAGCACTTCCAGTTTTGTATAGCCATAGACAACAAGATCAAGATAAATACAAATAAAAGCTATCAGAAGACAGCTGCAAAAAATAGAAGATATGAAGTTCATCCTACAAGCCTCGCAGAAGACTGTGTTGACCACCTAACCAACTAGGTGGCCTACCATGTACCATGTGCCTTGAAGTTGAGAACGAAGTACCTAATTAAGTTTTTTCAAGCGAGGCAGTTCTTTTTCTTGTCTTCTCTCCATGAAATTGCCGCACCCCTGCGGGGGATATTGTAATGATATGTCAGCATGAAGATCTAATTTTGTATAACTTAGTTGCCTAGAACTTTTTCTCACTCTTTTTACCTCTTTCTTTACGCTGAAATTTCATCATTTGTAACAAGTCCAACAGAGTCTTTTGGACATGATTTTTTGCTTTGCATTTTTAGTTAAATCGAGTTTCATTTATTTTCCCACACCTTGCAAGCGTTTTGGCTTTGTCATCCTTGCAAAATCGTGTTGGTTTGTATCTTTCTTTCTTTTATTTTTATTTTCCCACACCTTGCAAGTGATTTGGCTATGCCATCCTTGCAAAATCGTGTCGGATAGCGTTCTTTTTTTGTTATTTTCATTTGCCCACACCTTGCAAGTGAGTTGGCTATGCCACCCTTGCAATATCGTGTTGGCTTGCTTTGTTAATAATTGTTAAATTCTTCATTTTGTATTAAATAAACCTTGCCCCAATCTTCGCCACGTATTCACTCCCCTTGCCGGTTGGTCCGACCTTGGGTGAGAAGAAACGGAGAAGATTCAAGTTGGCTAGAATAATAGGCATTTCAATCCATTATTGCAAGATTGAGAAAAGAGGATTAGTTTGTGGAGCTAGAGGGGTAGAGGTCGTCAAGGGCCTCATGGCACTCTGTGTCCTCTTATTGAGCACCTAATTAGTTCTTGGGACTGTTGATTTTTTTACCTAGAGAAGAGTTTGTTCACTCATGCCTTGGGGTGGACAAGAACACTTTAAATATGGTCCCTAGCCATTTATAAAGTGAGATTCACTTTATTGATATAAAGTCACTTTATAAATTGAAAGTGAGTAATAAAGTCTTAAGTGAGACTTTAATGAGATTAATAAAGTGGGTGTGTAATGAAGTCTCACATTTAATATTTAAAAAGTCATTAATTGTTTTTTAATGAGAAAAAGGTCAGATGTGATCTTGGCCCTAGGATCTCATCTAATCTGATCCATTGGATTTGAGGAGGAAGTTACTCACACAAAAAGGGAGAGGTAAAGGCAAATTGAGTCTATTGTACACTTTCACGAGATTTTTGAGAGAGCAAAAGCAAGAGAAGAAACTAGGGTTTGAAGAGAATTCATTCCTGAAAATTTCTAGAGAGAGAAGAGAAATTCTACAAATTTCAAGTGACAGGAAGAGAATTTATCTGGGCACATTTCCCAAGAAAAAAAATTGCAGCAGACACATTTCCCAAGACTGGTCCGTACTAACATTCTGTACAGTATCGTACAGGCACAGATTTCAAGGTAGGAAGTACAACAATTAATGTTGTCCGTAAATGCATGTTTTTCGAGGTACGGGCATGAATTTTGGCAACCTCTCCAAGACGAGTAATTTCATGATAAAACCTGACAATTTATCATTGTTGCTAGCATATCAAAGGGTAGTCTCCGCTAATGCATGCTCAACAAGATAAAAGAAATAAAACCCCGAAAAATCAAGATGAAGATCAAGGTCTCTTCCTTCCTTAACGCAGTTGTTACCACTTAGCCACCAGTCCATCAAATTCTGATTTAGAAGGTGCGTGCTCAGCTCAAGTCGACGTTAATCGTAGAATTACCGAGATGAGGAATATCTCCTTGCATTGGAGTTTCAATTCGTCAATTTAAAGCGTCCTCTTTGTTGTCGATGGAGTTCCACGATTCACAACTGAGTTGTAAGTGTTCCTTTTTTCCTTTGGAAGTTGGTTACACGATGGATTCCCACAAGTTAAGCATTTCGTGAGGTAGCCGCTCGATAGTATTCTCGCTGAGCATTAGAAGAGGCCCGTGAGCGATGTGTAGTGTCCCAACCACAACACGGGTCGTGGAGCAACTGGCGTGGCATTCCACTGATCCGCCAATTGTTTTATTGGCAGTTGGTCGCAGTTTTGAATGAAGCCATTTGTTGATTGACGCCAAAAGCTCGGGTTCAGGAAAGCACAAGTTCTTATGGCAGTTGATTCCTCTATTTATGGGATTGGCTACGCTGGCCACATAGCGTTTTCGGGAGTAGCTAGCGCACCACCGATGAAATCCGCGTTCCATTTCCATCAGCAGCCATTAATAGGAGATCACCCTTTGATAGAGTCGATTTTTGTCTAGCAAGTGGTTTGATATGGTAAAGACATAAATTTGCCACTTGGTCGTTGTTTGAGAAAGCTACGACTTGTGGGATCCCACGTGGAAAAAGCCACTCAAGTTATTGACCCGATTGCATTTGGTTGCCCTTTTTTTAGGTGGGAACAATTAACTTAAGTAGGAGTCTCTTTAATAAATTGATTTTAGTAAATGTATTTGTTAGAGAGAAAAGTGGATCTATGACCCTAAATTTTCTTTATTATTTTATTTTATTATCTTTTTTATTGTTTAGAAAGGCCTTTTGGCCTATAAAAGAAGGAAGCCTTCTTCATTGTAAGGATGGAAAAATTGGGAGATTTATTTCATAGAGCTTTATAGAAAATTCATCAGATGTGAGTTTTTTGGATGTTCAATTGGGGATTCTTACAAATGTGTGGTGTGAACTTGTGATGCTTCAATAGCAATGAACTTTGCTTTGTTTCTTTTCTATGTTTGCACCGGGGATCATAGGCGGATGGTACCACCCCGTTGGAAGGTGAAAACTCTTAGCAGTTGTTAGTTTTTTCTCTTTGTGTGCATGTTTGTACAGTGATTGATGTTTACACTTAATCTAGATTGATTGTGTAGTATTGATCCTTTGCACGCACAGCGCATCTCCCGCAATTAGGAGGAAGAAATAAATCTAGTAGCCACATTTCGACTAAGGGTGGTTTGTTCAATCATGCGATCTCTCCCCCTTAGTCACATATGACACAGGGCCCTCATTAGTTTCTCCTTTGACTCCATCCTCCCTTTGGATGTACTAGCACTGGTCTATTTGTGAGGATTGATCTTTCCCTCTTTCTCATCACTCATTCAATGTATACCTATTATACTACAACCATTTGTCTAAGGCAACCTCTTCTATTCACATTGTCCGTCATTGTTCCTGCCTTAGTGATCTTTGTTGAAAAGTTAATTCTGAAGGTCCTCCCATGTTTTTGGTGTGGGTGTGATGAGAGGAGTAGAAAAAATTTGTCCTTATGTATTTATGTAACAAAGTGACGTTTATGTAAATAAAGTGAATATGTTTTATACTTTAGAAAAGTGGGTCTCACTTAAAAGATGTATTTAATAATTAAAGTGTTTAATTATTAAAAAGTGAGAGAGATAAGTTGTAGACCCCTGATTTTGTAAATGATCTTCAACCCTAGATTAGGTAGTTAATGAAGGTGGTTATGAAATTTAAGTATAAAACAATGAGAGAGGACAAATGAAGAATATACACTCACCATTATTGAGAGAGAGAAATTGAAGACCAAAGGAGAGAGAGAAAAACCCTTGGCACGATTTCCAATGCAAGTGGCAGCATTTAATGCAGAAATTACAGCAGCATTAATGACAGTCTGAAGCAGTCCGTACAGCCACGTGTGGGCACATTTCCCGAGGAAAAAAGTAGAGAAAAAGACTAACAGGCCGTACATAATTTATTGTTGGTTGTGGCACAAATTTCGAGGCAGCAGAAAGTAAAAAAAGGACAGATCTGTACAGCCACACATGTGACAGATCCGTACAGATCGTACCCGCATGTGTGAAGGTACAGCAGGTCGTACTGTATTGCTGGAACGTTTTTCGAGGTATTTTGTTGTTGATGTGGTTTTGGAAATTTTGCCTGTAGGGTTCAGAAGAATAATTTTTCTAAGTTGTTGGAAAGTTTCTGAGATTTTCTCCTTTAATGAAAAATTTATTTCTAGGGTTTTCCCCAAGCAGTGGGGTTTTTCCCGGTCATTAGACCAAAATTATTGTGTTCATCTGCTTAAAGATTATTTCAGTATTTGATAGAATTTTGAAGTACATTTCAGCAGTGTGTTTTTACTTTCAAAATTTTAAGTTAAAACCCTAGGTTCTGAAAATGTTTGACAGAATGTGTAAATGAACAATTTCATTTATTAAGTCAGAATTTCTTCATGGTATCAGAGCGAGGTTATCATATCACAGTTTAACAGAGTCATACTGAAAAAGAAGTTTAGTAGGTGTTATTTAAAGTTTCAGAAAAAGTGTTAGATATTTTCTTCAGTTAATTTTTGGCTTGTAAGTTGTTTTCTTCAGATGATGAGCATCAAGTACGAAGATCGATTTGATGGAATATCCAATTATATACCTTGAAAAGTGAGGATAACCGCAGTGCTCAAGGAGGTGGAAAATTTGGAGTTTTGCAAGCACCGTGATGACAAAGCCCACTGACAAGGATGAGTTAGCAGAATTTGAAGCCTTAGAAGCCAGAGTTCAGAGGGTGATCCTGGATGGGGTGAAGGATCATGTTATCCCTCATTTGGCAGAGAAGAAGACTGCCTATGATATGTGGGATGCCTTGAAGCAACCGTTTGAGGCAAAGAACGAGAATCGGAAGATGGCCTTGAAGGACAAGTTACACAATGTAAAGATGACTCAAGGAGAAAGTGTAACTTCCTACCTGACTCAAATGGCTCAGGTCAAAGACGAGTTAACAACAGTAGGGGAAACTATCTCAAACTCAAAAATGGTAAGAATAGTCCTGAAGGGCTTTACCAAGAGATGGGATGTTTTTGTCAAATGCATTGTTGGCAGAGAGAAGCTTCCGGACTCGTCAAGACTTTGGGATGATTTCACCCAAGAGGAGATTCGAGAGGGAGCCTTGGGTGGGCAAGTAGTGAGGAGATGGAGGAAAATGTTGCACTTGCAGCCAAATCCAAGAACAAGAAGAAGAAAGATCTAAGTCAAATCAAATGCTATCATTGTGGCCAATTGGGAGACTATGCCACAAAATGTTCTGAGAAAAAGATTGTGAAGATTAAAAAAGATGTGGCAGCCTCTGCAGTTGTAGAAGAATTTGCCGCGAAGTTTGAGCAAGAATTTTCTCTTGTCTCAATTGATTCCAGTATAGGGAGTTCTACCTTTGAGCATGTCTGGGTTGTTGACAGGGGTGCAACCAGACATATGACTGGAGTCTACGATTCTTTTCAGATGATCACATTGTTGGGGCCAGGGCGTTTTATCCAGACAGATGTTGATAGTCCCCAAATTGTTATCCAAGGAGTTGGAATTATCAGATTTCAACTAAATCTCGGAGAGATCCTGGAAATACATGGAGTATTATTTGTACCTGGGATGAGAGTGAGCAGACTCTCAGTTTCATCCTTTGAAGATGATGGATATGGGATGATGATCAGATATGGTCATATCTACCTATATCGAAGAGATGAGCTAGTTGGTACCACCATCTTATTGGGAGATCGCAAGGACAAGTTATATGTCCTAAGAGGGCATGTTGTACGACCAGGAGCAGGAGCAGGAGGATGGCTATCAGAGTCAGAGGATGAGGATGATGCTGCATTTAATAGAGATGAGGAGAGTGACTCTCTCCTGAGCACTGGTAGAAGACTCAGCCAGTCAAGTGATGGTGTAGTGGAGCAGGTTGATGGGACTTAGGTCGAGTCTCAAGCGTCAGAGTTTCAGTTCGAGATAGAGCATCTGTTTCTGAGGATGATTCCAGAGCAGGAGGGAGCTGTTGCAGGAGTCTGAGATGGAGATAATGCTACGGACCTTCCTCGTTAGTAGGGAGTGTTGAAAAGTTAACTCTGAAGGTCCTCCCATGTTTTTGGTGTGGGTGTGATGAGAGGACTAGAAAAATTTTGTCCTTATGTATTTATGTAACAAAGTGACGTTTATGTAAATAAAGTGAATGTGTTTTTATACTTTAGAAAAGTGGGTCTCAATTAAAAGTTGTATTTAATAATTAAAGTGTTTAATTATTAAAAAGTGAGATAAGTTGTAGACCCTTGATTTTGTAAATGATCTTCAACCCTAGATTAGGTAGTTAATGAAGGTGGTTACAAAATTTAAGTATAAAACAATGAGAGAGGACAAATGAAGAATATACACCCACCATTATTGAGGAGAGAGAGAAATTGATGGCCAAAGGAGAGAGAGAAAAACCCTTGCCAAGATTTCCAATGCAAGTGGCAGCATTTAATGCAGAAATTACAGCAACATTAATGATATTCAGAAGCAGTCCATACAACCACGTGTGGGCACATTTCTCGAGGCAAAAAGTATAGAAAAAGACTCACAAGTCGTACAGAATTTATTGCTGGTTGTGGCACGAATTTCAAGGAAGCAGAAAGTACAGAAAGGACAAACCTGTACAGACTATACCTGCACGTGTGAAGGTACAGCAGGCCATACTTTATTGTTGGCACGTTTTTCGAGGTATTTTGTTGTTGATGTGGTTTTGGAAATTTTGCCTGTTGTTGGAAAGTTTCTGAGATTTTCTCCTTTAATGAAAAATTTCTTTCTAGGGTTTTCCCCAAGCAATGGGGTTTTGCTCGGTCATTAGACCAAAATTATTGTGTTCATCTGCTTAAAGAAAATTTTAGTATTTGACAGAATTTTGAAGTACATTTCAGCAATGTGGTTTTACTTTTAAAATTTTAAGTTAAAACCCTAGGTTCTGAAAATGTTTGACAGAATGTGTAAATGAACAATTTCATTTATTAAGTCAGAATTTCTTCAATCTTAACCTTAGGGAAGCCCCCCTTGAGTTGGAGAAGAGACAACCTGAAGCGAGGAAGAGAGGAGTGTGGTGACAGTGGCTGCTCTGTTCGTAGTTTCCATCGGGATGATGTGCCTACTTTTGGGCTTTGACACATGCACACTGATCAGGAACGGAAACAAGCCCCAAATTTCCTTATCAGTGATTATTATCACTTTATTATTGGCCAAATGATCAAATTTTATTACAGATGGCAGTGATTTTGGTTCTCCTAGAGCATTGCAATATTCCAGGGGGTATGAGTAGTCAAGCTTGAAAAATCGCCGAAAAATCGACAAAAATCGGAAAAATCGCGAGTTTTTCCTAAGGCCGATTTTTCGCCGAGGGAAAATCGCGATTTTTTAGGAAAACTCGCAGGTCGAGGGAAAAAATCGCCCAGGCAGGCAATGCGCGGCCTAGTAAAGCGAAAACATGGTTTTTTTTTCTCATTTGGCAAATGAGCTTGTTGGAAGTGGAGGAGAAGGGCTTAAGGAGACCACCAACACCTTTGGAGGCTTTCAAACACCATTTAGCATCTCAACCAAGGATTTTTGTGGAGCAAGTGTTGAAGGTATGTGCATTTTATCCATTGTTTTTCTATCTTTTTCATGGACTGTTTGAAAGATTTCTTGCATATTTGTTTTACTATTTCGTTGCCTATTTCTTGCATATTTCTTTGCTATTTGTTTTTACTATTTTGCCATTGATTT
>LPNX010218959.1:0-87015 GCA_001517045.1 Pseudotsuga menziesii
TGAATTGACATATTTGTCATTAAAAAAAATTACTTTTTTTGTTCGTATTTTCGACATATCTCATTGTGTTTTTAGTCAAATTTTTATCGGGAGAGCTCGTTGGATGCAAAATTTGATTCCGCATCCAACGAGTACCCACACTGCATACTTTTGATGGACCCCGCTACCCCAAAAACAGAAAAATACCTGAAAAATGTGATGATGACATCATCATCATGTTTTTTCAGGTATTTCTTGTTTTTGGGGTAGCAAGGTCCGTCAAAAGTATGCAGTGTGGGTACTCGTTGGATGCAGAATCAAATTCCACATCCAAAGAGATCCCCTGATCGAAATTTGAGTAAAAACACAGGGAGATATGTCGAAAATACGAACACAAAAAGTAGTTTTTTTCTTTCTTTCTCCAAAATTAATCAATATTATTTTATTATTTTAATTATTATTTTATTATTTTAACTATTTTTTTATTATTTTCCTTAGGAGGCCCATTTTAGACCCCAAAATTCCTCTAATGATTTATTCGAGTTGTACAATAGGTCTTTCTCTGGATTTTTTTTAAGTCGATTCTTCATCAAATGTCACATCCCTGTTGATGTCAATCTTCTTGAAACCTGGGAAATATATTCTGTAAGCCTTCGATATTTCACTATATCCCACAAATATACCCTTCTTTCATGAAGTATCTAACTTCATCCTCTTTTCTTTTGAAATGTGTATCTACACCAGAAAAACTAAATATTTGAGATGACTGACTTCTGGTTTCTTTCTAGAGAAGGCTTCGTCTAGTGTATTTTTCTCAAGTACTATATGTGGAGTATGATTATGTACATACACAATTGTCCTAGAATCTTCTGCCCATAAATGTATACGAAGATCTTGATCAAGAAGCATTTCCCTTGCTTCTTCCATAATTGTTCTATTCTTTCTTTTCCGCAACTCCATTCTATTGTGGATTATATGGAGTGGTCAACTCCATATTATTCCTTGACTCACTTCCTAATTACTTAAATTCATCTAATGTGAATTCTCCACCATTGTCTAATCGAAAGGTCTTGATTTTCTTCTCTGTATGGTTCTCAATCAAGGCTTTGAATTCCTTGAACTTACTGAATACTTCATCCTTTCTTTTCAAGAAATAAATCCATGTCTTCCTAGAAAAATAATCAATGAAAGAAACATAATATACATACCAACTTAATGAATTGGATGACATCGGGCTACATACATTAGAGTGAATGATTTCCAAGATTGATTTTTTCTCTCTTGCTACTTGGAAATGTCTTCTTTGTGTTCTTTCCCTTCCCACATCCTTTGCAAATGCCTTCATTCTTTTCCTGGATTTCTTGAAGACCTTCAACAGCTTTTCTTGCAAGTGGTAGTTCCCTATATTAGAGTACATGTGCATGCCTTCTATGCAAAAGTTCACTTGCCTCTACTGAGTAATGGAGAAAATATTGTTGTTGTTGGCCCTTTAATTTGTATAAGCCTCCCGCTTACTCTCCAATCACTATTGCATCATCTATAGTCTTTCCTTTTGGCCACATAAGGAGTTATCCATATATAAATGAGACCCTCATGCCTTTTGCATCCAATGCAGATATGGATAGATGATTCTTCTTTAGTCCTAGTACAAACAAGACATCCTTTATCTGCATAGACTTTCTACAGTTTATATTATAGGAGGATTCACCACTACCTTTTATGGGATACTAGTAGTCATAACCAAGCTTCACTTTGTGGGGTGACACATGTTTCGGATAGTTTCACAAAGGATTCTTTGAATCCATTCATATGCTTGGAATACCCACTATCTATGAGCCAATCATTGCTTCCATATGTAACAGTTCCCATGAGGGAATAAATCAAAATAGACTCTTCATTGCTTGAAGAATATTCACTTTCTTCTTTGACTCTCTTTATGGGAGGTTCATCATCCTATGTAGTGTGAGGATGATGTCTTCTTTTGTTGTCCTTCTTCTTGTGAGAGCCACCTTTATATCTAGGACAAACTCTAGTGAAGTGTCCTTTCTCATCACATGTATAGCATCTGGATTTAGATAGATATCTGCTAGATCTCCTAGGGTTATCTTTCTAGTGAGAATGCTTACCTTTGGGATGATGGTAGTCCCGTATAATTTTATTTGTGTGTGATGTGAGAGATTGGTCTTCATTTCCCATCTTTTCTTCTCGAGCTACTATTCGAGCTTCTTCTTGTGATAATTCCTCCCACAGCCTACTAAAAGTGATTAACTTTCTTCTAGCATAAATCCCTTGAATGAAGGAGTCCCATCACCTAGGGATACCATTCAAGGTGGTCATCACAGTTTCTCCATTCTCTACTTCTTCTTCCACTACTTCAAGTTGTTCTCTGATTTGAGGGGCCCTTGTAAAATATGAATGGATGGTCTCTACATTCTCAATCTTTACATTCTTCAACTAATTTCTCAAATTCATCTTTCGATTTATATTCTTCCCTCCAAATATCTTGGAAAAGGAATCAAACATCTCTTTAGGTGTCTTTAGGGAAGACACATGTGGTATAAGGTGATCATTGACAAAATCAGCAATAATACTCTTGTCCTTTACCACATTCTTCTTGTGTAAGGAATTAGCCTCATCTCCCTATGGAACTGGAACCTGTCCACTTATGTAGGTGTCCAATTCATTTTCTTCAAGAGACAGTGAGATCCTATACTTCCATGCTCGAAATTTTTCAGCTACTTCAAGATTTTCATCAAGCTTGGTGTGATGAGACATCTTTAATGAGGACCTAAAATGGAAATACAAAATATTTACATATTACCAATTTGAGATGTAGGAACTGGATCTGTAGCTGATGTTTTGAAGTGTTGATTTGATGGTCCAGGGTTAAAATAGGGTTTGAATTTCCTAGAGTTCTACCCAACCAAAAATTTTGATATTATTCTCTAAATTTTTATTTTGAGTAGAGAACTCCTATGTTGGGCTCACTAAAAAATTCCACTTCTGTGAAAATCCCTAATTTCCCGCAGTAGTGACAGGTTAAAAACTATAAATTCTTAGAATTAGATTCTTCTTTGATAGAAATATGCGCCCTAAAATGGAGAGTTAGCCTAGCCTCCTTTGTTGATGATATTTTGAGAGAGACCCAAAAATTAAGACTCCCTAGCTTCTTGAGTTGCACTGTGTCTACTTCTTAGGTTAGCTCTGATACCATGTTCGAATTTTTATCATTTAATCAATATGATCTAGGATCTTATTTGAGAGAATAACATGCACAACAATAATCACAAGATACAAGAGACACAAATAATTTTCCTTGGGGAAACCATGAAGGAGAAAACCCTGCAATTTCCTTAGAGATAGAATGAACACCAATAGCAAAAGTAAAACCCAAAGATACAAATATGATCTCCAACAGTTGTTCTCTCTCTCACTTGTGTGAGCTACTTATCTATCACTCATGCGCTATTGTTGAGTGAGTGTGTGTTTCAAATAGAGAGTCTCACTCTCTATTTATACTTGTTTTCCACTTGATAATTAATCTACATGGATGACCTCACTAGAATAGTTTAATAACCCTAATACAACTCAACTGTGGGGACTATTTCCCTGACTTACAACAGAGGGTTAACGTCAATGAATTTACATGAATTTATTATATTAATGACTCTCCCAATTAGAGGAACAAACATCTCCATTGTTGTATAATGAAATACAATAATAAATGTACAAGGGAATACATCTTGAAGTTACAAATAAATCAACATATAATTTCTAACAAAGGGTTTACATGCTATTAATTACCATATTCCTTACAACCCCAACCATTGTGCTAAGGATAGAGAATCTCTTTTTGACCATAAGTTTAAGCCATGTTAAGGCTAGTGGATTTTAAAACTCTTATCAACCTTATTACATTAATGGATGGAATCAAGACTATGAGTAGTGTCCCAATCCTTAGGGCTACTAAAACCCTGGTAAGAACTTATAAAATGAAAACAAGAGAAATGAGCCATCACTTGCAGGAGTAACCGAATGTTATGAAGGAAATAGTCACTATATTATCCATCAGAACCTGCGTTAATAACGAGAGAAAGAGGTTAATAACCTGCATGTGCATAAATATTTTAGAATATCAGTAAACTGAGGGTTAAATTAATGTTAATCAATGCATATAATTTTATTTTTTTTACGATTTTTGAGGTCGGTTACAATCAACGACATAAACATTTGAGTAGATAGTATGACAATGCAAACAAAAGAGATTTTGTGAAGCTATTTCTTCAAGTTGGAGACCCATAAGGGTTTAATGAAACCTTTTCAAATTTATCTTCGTAGTAGTGGTGAAATATGTATTCCTATACAATCCACGAACCCACCGAAGAAGCACCATAACCAAATTATGACTAAAATATTAACATTTAGTTGGTGAGGACACCATTGATGCAAATAGAGCACAAAAATTCCATGAAATTACATGCCAATTCAAGCAACCTATGAAATGTTAGAATTGTTGTTGAGTAATGATAGTTTTTGTTTATTTTAAATAGAGTAGGGGTACCTTTTCCTCCCCTTTGGAAAACAAGTAACATTACTAAGAGGAGATGACCTTCTTGCCACTCTCGTCGGGAACTATTTAAACCTGAATTTCACATTATTTATGGTTTACCCAATAATTTGCAAATGGATGTAAGGAAGTCATGACTTGGTAGACACCCTTACCTAGCCAAATCAAGCTGGTTTGAACCTTTTTGCTACAATCATTAGAATCTTTGCAAGAAACCGGAAAAGTAGTGAGAAATCGTCGAGTCTTTTTATGAAATCAATTTTAAACAATTCAAAGAAACAATCTTTCGATTTTTACCTAAAAAAAATGCATATAGGGCCAGGGGTCAACTCCTCTTGGATTCCCTTATTCTTCCCATTCCTACATACCAATCCAAAAACCACAAGATAATTGTTTACTACACCATTAAGTTAAAAAGAAACTATAAACTGAGAAAAAGAAAACTAGGAAGGTAATCTTACATTGTTGAAGGCATGAAGGCTCAAATAGATACTTGTCCGTGTCTCAATGATGAACTAGAAAGGCAAAGGCCATCATGGAAACCATAAAAATAATAGAAACCATAAAATATACCTCAGGAGCAAAAAACTAAATTTTATTAACCGACTATGTAAAATATTGGGTAAAATTTTTTATTGCAGCCATGAATGGATGATCTCTCTCTCTTCAACAAGTTATAGACAAAAAACAAATGAGAAAATGAAACCTTCAAACATGTAAATGCCACATTAAACTATTAGAAAAACCCTCACCGGAGATCATGATAAATGGAGGCTCAAGATCCGTCTCAGTTTCCATCATATGCATTAAAACTTGACATGAATACCCCTTCCTACTCTTTCAACTCGTAGTTAGAGAAAAGTTATTGTCCCATTTCCAAAAATTAAATGTATGTGTTGGAAAACCTTATAACTCCTACCGAAGAGCATGGTCAAGCCACGTAATAACAACAAATTATTTTATTCCAAGGTCATGGTGGAGATCACGACTATGGTGTTATCACCATAGTCCCCAAAATATTTCATTAACAAAACCACTTTAGTATAAATATTTAAGCAAATCTTGCGCTAGGTGCATTTTACATCAACCCCTTCATGTAACCCACACAGAACTAAAAACATTTTATGTTCTCAAAATAGATTACTTTAAAAGTTATTGTGAAGTTTTATTTTCTTCACAAAGGATGGTCAAAGATGACTGTAATTGAATATTTTATTATCTAATAATTAAAATAAGAGACACCTATCAAAAGATGATTGTTGAAGAGTGTTCACTGACTCACTAGGAGGAATGACCTGGTGTAGAAGGAAACAATGACAAATGACAATAACAACATTCACTTTCTAGTTGATGCCGGAGGAAAATTCCCTATAATTGTGGCCATGTTCCTAAGAAAGGAGGAACTGAGTAGGCGGCCCATTGATTGAAAAAATGACCCAAATAGCTAGGAAAGAATATATATATCCATCTAATGAGAAGGATGGTAACTACATTCTACACACTAGAACATTGTGGATTGTTGCACATTGAAAAGTTAGGCACACAAGAGGTATTCGACGAGGGGAAAGCTAAAGTTAATTTCTAGAGTATTTGACTGCAAGTGCAACTGCTGATTTATAGAGAGGACATCATAAGCTTCTAAACAGTATCTTCATCCTGGTGGTCTAGTGAATAGGATCGGAGGTCCTAAAGCAACTAATCTTGGATGCTTTTAGAAGATGGTTGGGAGGAATGATCTTCTTTGGATATTTGTTCCCTTCGAAAGTTAACATGTTCTATATTTTTCTGGTTTATTATATTTATTTCATATTATTCTATTTCTCAAGGATTTTATGAATAATGAAAGTTTCCATAATTATTGTTTTTTTCGAAATATAGTACAAAAGTTTGATTTCTTGTAAATGATAACTTAAATACAATGGAAATGGATTATACTCTTTAAGCAGTTTTTCATAGTAGGAATTGTAAACTATATTTATTTAATACTTAGAAGCAGATTCATTTTATTTAGGTATATTCACCTAACATCAAGTATTATACATAAATAATATATGGCTAGCATTCATTTATTTTTCTTATAAATTTATACAGAAGTAACCAAGTGGTTAAACAGAGCTAGCATGTTTTCTAACTGAACAATGAATTATTTCTTATACAGATAGTGCTTGCTCTTAGTTAAACAAATAAAGTCCCTCAATCAAACAAGCTCTACACCAAAACATCATATTTATATTTGAAACGTTATGGATTCCAGTGGAGGGTTCAAGACCCATAAATATCAAATACATATGAATATTAATATTTACCAAATATCAATTTCGTACAGAATAAAGGATCATCATTTTCAAAAAAACATTTTAGGGTTAAACAATTACATTTAACGAAAAAATAATTTCGATCTAACCACAGTATCAAAAACATTTTCTCTCTTTAAGATAGGTCAAGGTTTCGAGGCCTATCAGATTAATTTTCCAATGAATGTATTCAATAACTAAAACTTTGAGTGAAAGCATCCTAATTTTAAACAGAAAAGAAAACGATGTAACCCTTTGAAAAAAACTAGAATGACAACTTTTTAAGAAAATATTATATGCAGCAGTCGTAACCAACAAAACACAATCTCATTCACATAATAATAAGCAAAATAAACAATATGCACAGTAATACTAATAAACAATATACCAATTACAATGTAAATTCGAGAGCTTCAAAGGTTTACACAAATTAGAACTGAAATATGGTTAGTAAGCAGAGGGTTTAAAAAATGACAAATCCATCCTTATGAGTTTACAAGTTAAGCACGCAAACTGTACTTTACGACAAGGAAGGCATGACACATCAACTGTTGAAAACAAATAATATTAACTTAAGACTTTAAAAAAGTTGTATCCTAGTATATTGTCATATGCATCATAAATGGAGTTACCATATTAAAGTTTTTCCCATAAATTTGTTATAAGCTAAGTCCTAAGTTGATAATGGGATGTAGGGTTTTTATTATTTTCTTAAAATCTATTGGAAACCAATTTAAATCTTATATTGATCTAAACACCGTGTAACAAAGAAAAAATATTTATGGAACATTTAGAGGTGTTACACGTGGTATCAAAGAAATGTTTCAAACACTAGACCTAGAATTTGGCTCAATTCGCATGCCTAATACAAAAACAGGAAACAATAATGACCTATGTTTAAAAATTGTTTCCCTACAGATATATAAATATTTATTTTACATGAAATGGAAGGAGTAGAGGCATCTGTCGAGGATGGATCACATCATAATGAGAAAAATAATCCAAATAATTTATACATAGAACTAAAATGATAACTGAACATAATTACTTTGAACTATAAAAGAATTAAAGGATGATCTATAGAATTTTAAGGAATAGAATGAAAGAATCCTAAGAGAGCATGAAGAATTAAATCAAATATTGCTAGATAAATTACATAATGAAGAAAAGGATAAAAGAAAAGAACTTGAATATGAATCTAGAACTACATCCTATAAGTGTAGCGGTAAACAATTAAATTTCTATGATAATCAAAGTAATTCCTCCTTGGGAATTAATATTAGGTGACACAAGGAGAAATGTAAATATTCCAGTGAAAGTAGTGATAGTGGCAGCAACCCTAAAAAAAGGAAATATAAAGCTTGTGAGGAAATTTCAGGAGAGTTTAGGAAGGTAAAACCCCCAATGGTTAATGGTGAGGAGAAAAAAGGAGAAGAAGCTAAGGCATGGCTATCCAGGATGAAAAAATATTTTTAAATCTATAATTACTAACACAGGATGAAAGCTAGAATGGTTATTTATAACTTAACAGGAAAAGTTGATATATGGTGCCAGGGTATAAAAGATTGAAAAATATTAGAGAAAATTATGTAACTTGGAGGACATTTAATAAATACTTTAAAATAATTTTTTTGTCTAAACAATATTATGACGAAATGGCTAAATAATTTTATGATCTTAAGGTAGGTTCAATGTCTATGAAGGAACTAAGTAGTAAATTTTTAAGTTTATTACGATACGTACCTTCTATCATCGATGAACAAGCTAAGATATAGAGGTTTTGAGTTGTTTACCTTTTAACCTCAAGGACATAATTGAATATGATAATCCAAAAACCCTTGAGGAATAAATAAGGAAGGATAACTTATATTATGAAGAAAGAAGAAATAAAAGAGAAGGTGTACCTAACTGGAAGGTTAAAAGAACAAATAATTTTGAACAAAGAAGAAAAATATTTAAGTCCAATAGAAATTTCAGAAATAATTCATGAAACTATCCTAAGAATACTTATTAGGGGGCATTTTTTAAAATTAATACACAACACAATTTTACAGCAACAAAGAATAGAGACATACCTAACAATCATGTTAAAAATAATGAACAAAGAGAATCTGTAAAATGTTGGGAGTGTTAGGGACCTCATTATGCAAAGGAATACCCAAACATGAAGAGGAATTTAAGTAATGTGCATACAATATAGGAATAATCAATTGTTGGTGACATAGAAAATGAGATGCCCATAATTAATCTAGCCTTCAAGATTCGACATGATGATCACCAATCATCTATGGTTGAAATAGAAGGTATGATAAAGAACAAACCCATTTCTATTTTAAGATATGTGTCACCTAGTATCGTAGAAAGTTATAATTTTCACTTGAATAAGTTTGAAAATTATTGGTTGGTTTAGTTAGCTCCATGAACCAAGAGAAAGGTAGTTAGATATTTTGAATAAATTGTCAAATGTTTATGCATCAATTCAAAACTCAAGCGAAATTAAATGTTTTACCTTTCGGATCATATGATGTTTTAATAGGCATGGACTTGCTAGAAAAGCACATAGTAGTTTTAAATTGCTTTGAGAAAACATTTACATGCTGAAATGAAAAAGGAGAAACACTTATAGTGAAAGGAATCCCTAGGAAAACTTTTGTCAAATAGATTTCATCTTTACAAATGAAAAATTTTGTACGTAAAGGTTGCAAAGTTTTTTCTATACATGTAATGAATGATAAAAACATGAATAAAGAAGATAAATTAAAATTTTATGATATGCAAATTTTAAAATAATTTCCAGATGTATACCCAGAGGAGATGTTAGGATTACCTCCGAAAAGAGAATTGAATTTTATTTTCCAATGAGTACCTGGTGTTGTACCTAATTTAAAGGCTCCTTACTGGATGGATATCCTAGAAATTAATAATTAAAACTATAACTATAGAAGTTAATATATAAAAATTACAAAAGACCAAGTGTATCCCCTTGGGGAGTACCTCTCTTATTTGTTAAAAATAAATGCAGTACCTTGCGCTTATGTATAAATTATCGTCACTAAAACAAGATGACAATTAAAAATAGATATCCATTTCCCTGCATAGATGATATGTTCAATCAGATACATGGAGAAACGGTATTCTCAAAAATAGACTAGAGATTTGGATATCATCAAATCAGAATTAAAGATGTGTTTACATTTAAAACTGCATTCAGAACATGTTACAAGCATTATGAGTTTGTAGTTATGTCATTTGAGCTAATAAACCTTCCAACATATTTTATGTGTTTAATGAATAGTGTAATAAGTACATATTTGGATAAATTCCCAGTCGTATTTATTGATGGCATACTAATTTATTCAAAAAAAAAGAAGAACACGATGAACACCTACAAATAATATTACAAGTTTTGAGAAAACACAAATTGTACACTAAATTAAGTAGATGTGAATTCTTTAAAGATAAAATACAATATTTAGGCCATGTGATATCCAAGGAAGGGATATCACTGGATCGTGATAAAATAAGATAAATAATGGAATGGCATGCTCAAAAGGATGTATTGGATGTATGATCGTTCATGGGGATTACAGGTTATTATCAGAAATTTATAAAAGGATTCTCGAGGCTCGCAAATCCCATAACATCCTTACATAGAAATGGAAAAATAGTTGTATGGGATTTAAAATGTGAAAAAATATTTAAAAAGTTAAAATAATTATTAACCACTGCACCTATCTTAAAAATAGGATATCCAAATAAGGAGTTTGTTGTATACACTAATGCATGCAATGAGGGCCTAGGTGGAGTGTTAAAGCAAGAAGGTCATGTAATAGCATATGAATAAAGATAAAAATACATGAAAATATTTATGCTACCTACAACTTAGTGTTGGTTTTCGTAATACATTCCTTGAAAATGTGGTGCCATCATCTCATCGATAGAATATTTTTATTAATGTCTCATAACATAAGTTTAAAATACATGTTTGATCAACAAAATATGAATGCAAGGAAAACAAGATGGTTAGCTTTCCTTAGCGAATATGATTTCGAGATCAAGCATATAAAATGAGAGGAGAATAAGGTGGTTGATGCCTTAAGTATAAATCCAAATATGAATTTTAGATTTTTTGTTAGCAGCTATAAAAACAAGTTGGATGACATGTTTGAAGATGGAGTAAGAATGGATAAAAAAAATCAAAATTTAAGAGAAAAAGTTCCTGAAAATGAATCTGAAAACATAAAAATGGATTTCAGTTTGAACTAAAAATGTTTAATGCTGTATAATAACAGATTATATTTACCCAATGTACCAGAAATTAAATTGTTGATCTTAAATGAAGTACATAAGAGTCTTTACTCAAAACGTCCTAGTTACCAAAAAATGATAACAATGCTAAGAAAAGACTCTTTTTGGCCCAATATGAAAAATAAAGTTGCTAAATATATAGCTAGGTGTATATAATGGTAGCAGGTTAAAGCTAAGCATCGACACCCAACAGGTCTATTGCAACCATTACCAATCCTAGATTGGAAATGAGAATTTATCAACATTGATTTCATAATAGGACTACCTAAAAATCAAAAGCAAAATGATCATGTGATGGTAGTGGTAGACAAACTTAGCAAGGAAGCTTATTTTATACCTTTTAAAACTACTTATAAGGATGCTAATATTGCTGATATTTTTGTGAAGTAAGCTTTTTGTTTCCATAGAATTTGTAAGATGATAATTTCTAATAGGGATGCTAATATTAGTGGTAATTTCTGGAAGTCATTGTTTAAACGATTGGATACTAAATTAAATTTTAGTACCTCTTGTCATCCGCAAACAGATGGACACATAGAAAGAGTAAATCAAGTTTTAGAAGATATGTTAAGGATGTATGTTAGGGATAATCCAAATAAATGGGAAGAATATTTGCACTTAGTTGAGTTTGCTTACAGCAATTATTATCAAGCTTTAGCTAAACTTAGTCCTTTTGAAATATTGTATGGTAGGAAGTGTAATACTCCCATTTCATGGAGTAATCTCGTTGATAGATTAATGCTAGGACCTGACTTGTTAAAATAAATTGATGTAATAGTGAAACTGGTACAAAAAAATCATAAAATTACACAGCATAGACAAAATATTCATGCAGACCTTAAAAGAACTCAGAAAGAACTCCAATTAGGTGAGCATGTTTTTGTCAAGGAAAAACAAAAATAAAGGTTGTTTAAGTTGCGCAATTGTGCTAAATTAGCACCCATGTATTATGTACCATTTGAAATATTGTCAAGAGTTGGAGCAATAGCTTAGCAGTTAGGATTTCCACCTAAAATACATAACCTATTTCATATTTCTATATTGAAAAAGTATGTACATGATGCTACTCATGTAACCAATTGGAATGTTATCCAAGTAGAACCAAAAGGATATTTTCAGGTGGAACCGGATTGTATCCTCAACAAGTGATAAACATTTCTCTGGAATTACACCGTTGGACAAGTAAAGGTGCAATGGAAACACATTAGTCTAGATGAAGCAACCCAGGAATCAGAGAGTCATTTGCGGGAAGCATATCAAATTTTGTTAAAGGAATACTTATATGATATTTAAGCAAGACCAAGGACGTTATTAAACTCAAGATGGGGTGTTTGTAACCCAGTTAGAACTAAAAACATTTTATGTTGTGAAAAGACATTATTTTAAAAGTTTTTGTAAAGTTTTATCTTGTTGAAGAGCGATGGTCAAAGATGACAGTAATTGAATATTTTATTATTTCCTAGTTAAAAGAAGAGACACCTAACCAAAGATGACTATTGAAGAGTGTTCATTGACCCACTAAGAGGAATGGCCTAGTGTATAAGGAAAAAATGACAAATGGCAGCAACAAAATTCACTTTCTAGCTAATGCAGGAGGCAACTTCCCTATAATTGTGGTCATGTTACCAAGAAAGGAGGAACTAAGAAGGTGTCTCATTAAATGAAAAACTGACCCAAATAACTAGGAAAGCACATATGTATCCATCAAATGAGCAGGAGGCTCACTAAATTCTACACACTAGAACCTTGTCAATTGTTGAACAGTGAAAAGTTAGGCACACAAGAGGAATTCGATTATTGGAAAGCTAAAGCGAATTGCTAGAGTATTGGACTACAAGTGTGACTACTGAGTTACAGAGAGGGCGACACAAGCTTATACAACGTATCTTCGTCCTCTTTGGTCAATGAACAGGCTCAGGGTCCTAAATCAAGTAATCTTTACTGCTTTGAGGAGACTCTTGGGAGGCACGATCTTCTTTGGATATTTGTTCCCTTCGAAAGTTAACAAGTTCTATATTATACTGGTTTATTATATTTAATTCATTTTCTATTGTTTTTGAAGGATTTTATGAATGATGGAAGTTTCCAGAATGATTATTGTTTTCTAAATAAAGTAGGAAAGTTTTATTTCATGTAAATTATAAGTTAAAGATAGGAGAATTGGATTCTAATGTTTAAGCATTTTTTCATAATAGGAATTGTAAACTATATTTATTTAGTACTTAGAAACAAAATCATTTAATTATACATATCTTCACCTAACATCAAGTATTATGCATAAATAATAAATGGTTATCATTTCTTTACTTTCCTTACAAATTTATACAGAAGAAACCAAGAGGTTAAAGAGAGCTACCGTCGTTCTTAACCGAACAACGAATTCTTTCTTTTACAGATAGAGCTTGCTCTTAGTTAAAATAGTAAATCCCTCAACAAAAAAAACTCTATGCCAAAACATCATATTTAGATTTGAAATGCTATGGATTCCAGCCAAGGGTTCAAGACCCATAAAAATAAAATACATATGAATACTAATGTTTACCCAATATCAATTTCCTACAACCAAAAGGCTTATCGTTTTTTCTTTTTAGAATTTTTTAAGGTGTTACACTTAAACTATAACTTTTGTTAATTAGGATATAGTTACTAAAACGAGAACATCGTTGGTAGAAATAGGCCATATCTTTTAGGCTTAAAATCCCTAGAAAAAACAATATTTAAAATAAACATAAAAGGCAACAAAATCAGATAATAGAAAAAAGTCATTTTTTTTTCTTTTTAATTTTGTAAAATTGTGACACAAATGAGGAAATGGTTTTTTCTAAGCCCAATAGCATTGCAAATTCTGATGTTTACTCGTGGTCCCAGATGACCCCTCCGCCGGAATCAGCTGTAACGATATATTTTTATGTTTTTCATCAAGGAAGGGAAACACGATGTCAAAGTAAAAATATCATATATAAACTTAATTTACAATTAGCAATTTTTTTTTATTATAAATTTTTGTAGGAGAGATAATATTTTCAAAATGTTTTATTTTAGAAATTTCGACCCTCCAACCGAATCATCCATAACGGTATTTTTTTATTTTTTTCATTAAGAAAGGAAGGGAAACACGATGTCAAAGTAAAAATATCATAAATAAACTTAATATAGTATTAACGAATTTTTTTTTTATTATAAATTTTATAAGAGAAATAGTATTTTCAAAATGTTTTAATTTAGAAAATTTGAGAAAAGAAAACTAAATTTTCAAAATGATTAAGTTATGTTTGTTCATTGGCTGGGGTAAATCAAAATAGTAATGTATACCGTTTTTATTATTATTTAAGATAGCATTGTTTTTTATAAGGATATTTAATTATGAAAAATATAATTATGAGAAATATAAAAAAATTGCATAGTTATAAGTAAAGTGGTTGTTGAATGTTGATAGACATAATCAACTATTAAGTTTTGTGAAGATAACTGCTTGTTAAACAAAGTCTAGAATATATAATTTTATATCCATTATTAATATTAGATTCTGAGAGTTAATATAACCACAAAAAAGATACTATTTAATAAACAAAAAACAAAACCTCATGAAAAAACAAAAACAAATTGTTACATGTTTCTTTAACCACCATGTAAGTAAAGTTTATTTAAATATTAATCAAGATGCATTTAAACATAACAAGATATGACTACCATAAAAGGATTCATTGGTGTTTACTTGTTACACTTGGGTTAATCTTGTTGATTTGCCCAAACAAGTCCAAAATATCACATAATATCTAAATACCCGTTAACATAATTATTAAAAATTATTCCCTGGATGCGGGTGACATGACTGGCTACACAGAAGACAGTTCAGTCAGGGACGGTGTGGCCATGGCCATGGGCACGAAGGAGGCTAAGAATGGCATGGAGGAAAACTAGGCTAAGTTGGATAGGGCCACTGTACAGGATGGCGTGGACTTGGATGCGGTCCCGAATGACGAGGGTGTGGTTGTGACGAAGGCTCATGATGATGAGGAGGATGAGGATGTTGTCAGGACCATGGCCCTGGATGACGTTGCTAATCAATCGGAAAACGACTGGCAGCATGAAAACACGCCACCTCCAGGCCACGACACCTTTCAGCCCCATGACACGAACAGAGATTACACTATTGGCTATTGGCAATTGGATAGTTCTGTTGATGACGCAAGCACACACAGCAATGTCGGTAGGATCAGTCCCCTCGGCAATTAAGTCCAAGTAGGCCGGGTACAGAGCCATTAAGGCTCACATTGAAGGTCTTTCGGCGGGGGGCATTATGGATCCGGCTCCATCTCTGATACTCCATTTCATTTTCTCCACCATCTGCATTCATAGCATCCCTTGCCTGTCCAAGCTGGCTTCACCAGATTCTCNCGGGGTGCATTATGGATCCGGCTCCATCTCTGATACTCCATTTCATTTTCTCCACCATCTGCATTCATAGCATCCCTTGCCTGTCCAAGCTGGCTTCACCAGATTCTCCATCGCATCCTATATCAGCCACGCGCTCCTCTGCAGCCTACGTTAGCCATGAGCTCCCTCATTGCAATCCACGTCTACTCCGCTCTCTGGCTATCGGTTTTTGTCACACGCCCTCTATGAACAAGATGCCGTCGAGATGAAGAGCTCCTCTAAGAGGCAGAAGAAGACCCCCCATGGGAGGAAGAGGATGCAGCAGAGTTGGTGACCCAGAAGAAACACCTTTTTATCCAAATGCCAACAATAGCGAATTCAAGTCTGAGTTCTCGGTTGCACTTAGAACCCTCATCGAGGATTGGGAAGACGAACTCCTGGGCACCATTTTTGTTGCCACCCACACCACCTCCCACAGAGAAAACTATTAGGTCTTCAAAAATATGCTCACCAAACTCATTCTGCAAGTCGTCAATGATATTCCCGACCCAGCTCAGCCACCCCCAACCCATCCTTCTCTACCCCCTCTGCCCCCTCTGCCTCCGCCGCCTCCCCCTCCCCCGCTTCTGCTCCACACTCCCCCTCCTCCTCCTCCCCTTGGTTAAAGGACTCTCAGTTCTCCTCAAACATAGTTCACAAGGAGGAACGGAATTCTCTCCAGAAATATGTCACCTTTGCCAATCAAGCTACCAACACCGGACTCCAGCAATTCCACGAACAGCGGCTCCATAGGTGCCAACAAGAAATCAAAACAGGTGCGGGAGCAAGGTACTTAGGAAGTTCTCCAATGGGGCACTGAGTACTTCTTCCGAATCACCGAGGAGCCATATGTGCCGCTCTGATGACATGTGTCCATATTTCACTCCTCCAATTGTCTAAGTGTCCTTCATTTGTCCAAGTGTCTAGGTTTCACTCCTCCAACTGTCAAGATTACATATTTTTTAAGATTTTGGCGGTCCAGTAATTGAATACAGTCTAGTCTCAATTTGTTTTGTTTTCAAATACTTTGTTTCATATTTTTGAACTATCTATGATCTGTTTTCCCCTCTACGGGAAGGATCTTTTTTTGATACTTTTAGAACGCCTAATTTGGCTCCATTTTGTGTTCTACCAACACACAGACTTATATCACTACCTGAATTTTATCTTTAGTTAATAGATTAGACCTAAACTTACAAAAAAAAAATATTAAAAATTCTTTAATTAAAAATATTGATGTTAATGTCATATATACATATATATAATTAAATTACTATTTTTTTATGTTATAATTTTTCAAAAATAAAATAAGTAATACTGATTATTTTTGTAACATCTCTAAATTTCATAAAATAATTATGTTTTTTAAATGGAGGTGTATATGTAAAATGTAAAGTAAACGATGCATACTATTCTTAAACTCATGTTTAGTGCTTTGTCTATTACTCCAATGCCTCTGGTATAGTAATTTTATAATGTGACCTATAGTTATAATGAATTATTATTTAGGCTTGTCCTCAAGAACATCATGTTCACTTATGACATATATTGTTGGTGTATTTACTCGTTATTTGTCTCTTAATATTTTTTAGCCATAATAATGATGTTTAAGAAGAAAGATACATGGCCTTGCTTAGCTTAATAGCTAAAGAATAAACCAATGGAAGTGATATGACGAGCATTACGAGCATTCTCGCGTTACTAGGGGCCATCTGCAAGGCTTCTAAACTAAACCATGCAAGGGGGGCATAGATACACAAAGCAATAACATCCTAACTAAACCACTACTATGTGCCTCGTTAAATCATAAGTTATAACATTCGTAAGGTAAAGTGATGGCAAGAGATATTAGAGGAGTTGGAAACTCTAGAGTTTTTGGGTTTTTGATAAAATCAACACCATGGAATTTAAGGGATCAAGTGTTGGACTTACGGCCTCCAGCTAGAGGGAAGAAAGGTCATGTGATAAAATATAAGGGTTTATCTTTTTCTTTTCGGATTTTTCTCAGCGTTGTTTTTCCCTTGTCTATATGTAAGAGACGAACTTCAGGCCTTTTTCCTCTCAATGTTAGTTTTCATATTTTCTTGCAGGACCTTGGCCTCTGCTTGGCACCTGATACCACAAGCTATACAATGGCCAACCTTGGCCTTGATAAAATTTCTCAAGCTACACTGTTTGTTTGTAGTATGTGTTTAAAAATGTGGGCTTCTTTGGAGATCCCTTATAACCATCGTTGCTTCCAGTAAGGTATGTCTTCTCGGTTCAGTTTTCATGTTTCCCTTTTCATTGATCTCTATGATATATATTTATATATTTGACCTTCATGTAATGTTGTTTGTAGGAGTTCAACATTTGCAGGGATTTTGAACGCGATGCGTACAAATGGTAAGGCCAATCTCTACCAATGAAACAAGGTCGTGGCTTCGATAAGACCTGTACATGCATTCCTTGCTCAGTCATTTGAGGCTCTACGGATTTTTGGCTCTATGGATATGGAATTTTTAATTTGTCTCTGCGTTTTCTTTTAGCGAACCACAAATGGTAACCCTCCAGTGGTTTCAACCTACAATATAAAATTCTAGTTGTTTTTCTTTTCGTTAAATATTGTCCTCCCTTTGACCGTGGAGTCTGAGGAAGTTGTATGTAATGCTTATCCTTATTTGAGTGTTTGAACTTTTTACAGAGACTTTTATACTAAGTGTTTTTAAATGGTGAAAAGAACAAGCACTACTAGGGTTTTATGAACTTGTGAATTCCCCTCTTGATTGTTAATGTAATAGTTTTACTTTGCAATTATTGTTTTGCTCTTGTAATATAGCTATGTCATGGCTACACTTGTAAAACAAAAGGGTCGTGAGGCCACTATGCTACTATGTTATGTATATAAGGTTTAAAAAACCACTCGATGGGTGAAATGAATCAATTCATAAGGCATGTTTGTGGAAAAGAACTATGTGCATTGCTATAATTTCCCTTCAACGATTGTACTAATGTTAGAATTGCGGTAGGAAAATCTAAAAGTAGTTACAGCTTGAAACGGCTTGTCAAAAGCATTATCTTAAGGTTTCTTCTTTGGATTATTAATATGTTTGCTAAAGAATATTTTAGAGTCATGAGGCACTGACATAAGTTTTGATGATGTCGTATTCCCAATACTCAAAGGTTTTTCATTTTTTTTAAAAATTTCAATAGATTTACAACTACGATGACCTTTGTCCTGTAACAATGTTATGACCTGTCGACTTTGTTGATTGAGTGTTTGTCTTTTTTGATAATTATTGTTCGTTAAAGTAAAGATCCATAAGTCCATATAATACTAATTTTAAAATAGTTATTTCTTGCAGATAAACTTTGCTTTAAGGGTTTTGACCTCTTGTTTATTGGATAAATGGTAATGTAGTTTTAGACTTTTAATTTGGATGAAATGGTCGTCACAGGTTTTGATCTCGTGACCAGTTGGTTACTAACAATACTAAAATTGCTTTGTTTAAAATGTGGATTTGCTAAGGTTTAGTTAGTGTATTGTAGAAGGAGCAAGTCGATAAGTTGACTTGAATCATAGCCGACTTAGTCGATCAGTCGACTAAGTCCATGGGCCAACTTAGTCAATCAACCGACTAAGTCGGTCGGCCGACTAAACTAGAGATTAGGTCGGCCACCTAGGGTCATGTCAGTTCACCGAAAAGGTAGTTATTTTGTAACCATTCTGTAATCATATATATTACGTTGTTGAGCCAAATGAGAACTCAGTTTAGTTCTCTATATTTTATGGACTCAATTATATAATATAATCTGTTAATTAAACTATTTGTTCTTATCTCTTGTCTCTGTTATATATATATATGTTTTAGTGTGTATTATTGGTAACCTTATGTGACCTATGAGATTACAACATTAGTTCTGTTGCCGATAGTACATGACTAAAATGTATGCAAACAGATGATACCAGAGCAAGAGATTAAGGACTGGTGGGAACGTAAAGTTGCAAACTATTTGCAAAATTACGTGCGAAGGAAAAGATTAACAATCATACAAGAAAAAGAAATATTTTTCATAGAAATGGATGAAAATTTTGTCGAATCAGTGCCTCAACTTTTGAAGAAACTCCTGGATGAGAAATCTGGAAGGGACTAAAGAACAACAGTTGCTGGAAAAACTGATCTGAGGAGGTAGAACAAACTTGTCTAAGTGGTTTGAGAAAATCGATGACGACTTCTGTGAGAAACAAGCAGTTAAAGACAAAACTTCGGTGGAAATATTCAAGGAGAAATTTTACACAGATCTCACCGAGCAATTTATGTGTTCATTACCGACCCTGCTGTTCAAATTCCTGATCGAAAAGGGAGTAGGACATATCATCGAACCTCGTCCATCACTTCACGAACTACCATCAAACTCTAATTGGGTGGAAAACCAAAGGAAGTGGGAAAAATTTATTGCAAAAAGGGAGTGGGAATACTTCCTAAGCAAATAGACCGAACTATCTGGGATTTCTAAAATCATCAGGTAGGCTATTGGGGGGTAGCTGGTCATATGTCAAGATAGAGTATAGTGGATTCTAGTCTACTAGAAATAGATACCAGTCACCAGTAATGAGAATTCGACTAAAAGGGAACTCAAGAGAATAGTATCATATGAAGGTATGTTGGACATTCAGAAAATAGAGAGGGAAGAGAGACAACAGAGGAGGGAAGTAAGAAGAGAAAGAGCCATAGAGTTGCATAGAGGAAGGAATCCTAGGGTGACCGACCAGGAAGAGACTCCGCCAGAGTCGGGTCATGGCCGACATGAGGAAGGCGTGGAACAAGAGGCATCCCCTATGGAGGAATAATTATGGATAGAGAAGCCAGAAGCTCTCCAATTAAGAGCTTCCCATGAAGGAACCACCCTCTCCCCATTGAATCCGTGTATCTGGATACAGACTATTGTCGAAGAGGACCTTCGACTACGAGCTGGTGACTTTAGTATATGGAGTTGACTAGATGACGAAACATACACTAGACGACACCTCATTATACGTTGACCAGAGGAAGGGAATTGGGTGACCTTTCAAGCGGCACCCTGAAACCGAAGTATCCACTTACTCTTACCGATACATGAAGGAGAACAACCCCCCCCCACTCTAAATACAGCTTTAGAAGACACAAAACATTCAGAACTATGGACAAATAGTTGCAGTGGACCATCGATAGCAGAAGTCGACATCAACCAACTACCAGTCAATGAAGAATTGACAATCGATGGGAACAACAGTTCTGTCAACCAGAGTCCTGCAGAGACGAATAAACTAATAACCCCACCACCCTCAGTACCACCCCCACCTCCACCGCTGCCACCTCCTAAGAGCATTGATAGTGATTCAGACATGGGTCATAGATCGGCTCACATTCCTCTATATGAGGGGGATGAGGACCCTAGATGACACTGGTTCATCTGCGAGTTGACTTGGGAGGCCAACCAAGTTACATACGAAGATAGACAAATGGCACAGTTTGCCAGTGCCTTGAAGAAAAGGGCATTGACATGGTATATGACCTTTTCGGTAAGACAACCTAGAGCAACCAAAGCCGAGATCAAGGTGCAATTTTTATCATTTTTTAAAACTCTAGATGCTAAACACCTGGCAGCGAAAAAATTAAAAACTACATCACAAAATCCAGGGGAAACTGTCCGTGACTATGATAAGCATTGGAAAGACCTCCTGAGCCAACTGGACTATGTTATAGATGAATAGTTACTAATCCAGTGGTTTCTTGTAGGGTTATCTCAGAAAGTGCGCCGACACATCAGTTTAGAAATGTTCAAATCTTATGAAGATGCTCTAACAAAATCTCTTCAAGTGGAGATGGATGAGGACATACCTGCTTACCCCAAAGACCACAGATTGGAAGAATAGCTCGATAATGTACATAAGTCTCTAAAGGAGTTAAACCTCAAGAATCAGGAGATCTGGTGCACCAAATGCTCGACGACCAGCCATTCCAAAGACAACTGTCGACAGGAATATAGCCAACAAGACGTTCGATTCGTGCAAAACAAATATTTTTGTGACATTTACCAGGAGAACGGGGATCACTTGACAAAAGATTACCCATTCAACATGAATAACGACAAGGAAACTTGGTGTGCAATCTATGAAACAAAAAATCACAATACGGCCGACTATCATTTGAACCTGAAGAACCGACAAAATTATCATGTAGTCTACCAAACCAACGCAGTTGCACAAACTAACGATCAAAACAATCTAGAAAATGATCAGAATGGTCAGAGATGTGACGATCGACGATACGAGCACTGGTACAACAATCGATGTGCAGGCTATGGAGGAAGAGGTCGATTCCCTGGGAATCGCGACAACCGGCCACGTCGACCCATCCAGTGCTTTACATGTTATAAAGAGGGAAATCGATATGCAGACTGTCCATATAAAGACAGAACTGATCTCAAATTCTATACTCATTGTGGGGTAGGGGATCACTCACTAAAGGATTGCCCTACCATGTTAGAAAAAAATAATACAAAGAAAAATGTTAATGTCTTGTCTTTTGTGCAAAAAAATTATATAATAAACACAAACAATTTTCATATTGTAACTCGACAAGGAACAAAAACAGGAGTTGATAACCCAAGAATCAGTAAAATAAAAGAGAAACATTTCTATCCTGAGCCACTAAAAGAAAAACAAACATACCAAGAAGAAACCAACATATTCAAAGAAATTGCACGACAAAACCAAGTTCATGACACTCGACACAACACAATAAACAAATTAATCTAGCTTGTACACAAAGACAACTCAGTATCTAAGTTCATAGATTTGTTGTATGAAATAAAATGTACCAACTCTAAAAAGAAAACAAACAACATCTGCAGCTTAAATAAAAAATACAAAGGTGATGCCGACCCACTTATTGACCTGGAAATCGAAGGATACCATGTCCGACAAGTAGTACTCGACTTCAGCTCACAAGTAAACATCATGAGTCTTGACACTTGGGAACAAATGGGAAGACCTTGACTCTATGAATCAAGCATATACCTGAAACTAGCCGATCAGGGCCTAATTAAACCCATTGGAGTCTGGAAAAATGTCGACACAACTATAAAAGGAATCTTGACCAAGGTCAACTTTGAAATCATTGACCCAAAGGAAGGATCTAGTTCCTTCCCAGCGTTACTCGGTCACCCTTAGGGTAGAAATATGAAAGCATTGATATCCCTGGACAAGGGGCGAATAAAATTAAAAGGAAATGGACAAAAGGTTATTGTACCCATTCATCCATCTCAAGGGGAACCTTAGATTGAACCTATTGATGAAGAAGTCAATGTCCGACAACTCTACTAGATCCAAAGCATTGCAGATTATACAGAAACATATATCCATGGAGAACTTTATTTAGGCAACCAAGATTAAGTTGGTTATAATTCAGGCGCCGAATTATATGATTGGGAGATCGAGAACTATGAAACACAAGCAAGAGGGAGCTGGACTATCCAAAAAGTGCAGAAAAATCCCACCCAACAGTGTTTCATAGTGTCCATTGTCCCAAAAATCTTTGAAAAAAAAATTAGGGAACACCCTACCTCACAACCTACCAATGTAAATAATACACAACTACGAAGATACAAGGAAAGGGAATCACCAGTCATGCATGTTGAACAAGTTTCCAAAAATATTGGTGAACATGGCCGACTTCAAAGCCTAGTAGAAACTTTTATAGGACAAGCTGGAAGATGGTGGGATACCCATCAGACAAGACTGCAGACCTGGACAATTGCTTCGACTTACTTTGTCTAAATATTTGGAGGAAAGAAGTTAACCCAACAAGCTTAGATACCTGTATTCACTCAAGGACAGAACCCAGAAGATCATATTAAAACTTGTGAAAAAGAGTGGAGAAGACTTGGATACAAGGATGAACGAGCATGGAAACACTTGTTTCCATCAACCCTCACCGACTTACCAAACAAATGGTATAAGATGGAAGAATCTAGAGGTGAAACCTTATTATGGCATGAACTTAGGGAAAATTTCATTAAAGATTTAAACTTTATACCACAAAATGAAAACTTGGTCGAAACAACCAAAAAAATTAAAAAATATATCCATCCAACCGAAAACAAACCCTTAACAGATAACCGATAGACAATGAAATGTAACAATATACAAACAAGGACAAAACCACAGTCGACAAGACTATAATTAGAAAACAAACACACAGAAGGAAAAAGCTTTAGATGGAAAGCCAACCATGTCGAAACAACCAAACCTATTTGTACAATCCTGAAAGTCGAAACAAGCGACAAACAAGATACCAACAGAATGGTTGCAGTCGACTTCCTTGCCACATTCTCACAGTTTAAGGAAGGAAGTCAACTGATCAATGAAGCCAAAGCACCCAGAATGGCTAGATGCTAAATTCAAAACTAAATAATTCGACATCTCAAATGATGATCGACCAAAAATGGCAAAGATTGGTGACTACTGGAGCGAAGAACAGACCACAGAGATAGTGAATTTATTGAAGGAATTCCAAGATGTATTCACTCGAGACTATAAATATCTCAAAGGATTAGTCCACGAAATTGGAGAAATGAAAATTGATACTAAACCTGATGTTCGACCTATGAAGAAAAGGCCTTATAAACTAACTCACAAATACAAGGACATAGTCAAAAAGGAAATTGGTAACATGCTGGAAGCAGGCATCATCTATCCCATCGACCAATTAGAATGGGTGATTCCAATGGTTATACAACCTAAGAAACATGATCCGACCAAACTAAGAATTTGTGTCAACTTCAAGGAACTAAACAAAGTAACACTGACAGACCCATTTCCAGTCCCTTATGCAGATGAAATCTTGAATGAGGTTGCAAGACATGAATGCTACTCATTTATAGATGGATTCTTATGCTATAACCATGTCCCCATGGCTAAAGAAGACCAGAAGAAGACAACCTTTATGTGTGAATTTGGTTCATTTGCTTACAAAGTCATGCCTTTTGGATTAAAGAATGCACCTGCATTGTTCTCTCGAATTGTTGTCAAAACATTTCAAGAATATATCTATAAGACCATGGTAGTATACTTTGATGATTCAACAATATACTCCATCCTAAAGGATCATTGCAAATGGACCAGACTTATGTTGGAGCGATGTCGACAGATTCAACTCTCCCTAAACATCATGAAATGAATATTTGTGACTCCCATAGGGATATTATTAGGGAACATTGTCTGTAAGGAAGGAATTAAGGTTGACTTTGCAAAGATTAAAATTATCTTTGACCTAAAACAACCAGTAAACCCAAAACAAGTTAGGGTGTTACTTGGACACACATACTATTGCAAAAAATTCATCATATATTATTCAGATATGACCTATCCTCTTGAAGAACTACTATGGGAAGGTCAAGAGTTTAACTGGATAGAGGAGTGCCACATATCATTCGAAAAACTAAAAAGGAACCTAGTTGGAGGACCAATCCTAAAATTTCCAAACGGGTCTATCAAATTCCATGTTCATATTGATACATCAGGCCTAGCAATAGGAGCAATCCTAACTCAACCAGGAGATGATGGAATGGATTATCCTATAGTTTACAGTAGCAGAAAATTAAATAAGGCTAAAAGAAACTATTCGACAACAGAAAGAGAAGCCCTAGGAATGGTCTTTACACTACAAAATTATTGACATTATCTCTTAGCTAACCCATTTATATTCTATACAGACCATCAGGCCCTGAAGTACCTCATCAATAAACCACTACATCATGGAATGATCTGTCAATGGCTACTTCTCTTCCAACAATTTGAGTTCGAAGTCGTTGTCCGACCAGGAAAGTTAAATGTCGGGCCCAACCATTTATCCCGTATCGACACAAAAGAAGAATCAACAGGATTCGTTGATGAATTACCTGATGCACATTTATTTCGGATAGAATCAGTCCCAACAGAACTAGAAGAAATAGGTCATTTCTTGGAAGATGGACATGCACCAGAAAGTATGAGCACCAAGAAAAATTAGATCTTAGCTATGAAGGCTGCACCATACAGTCTTATCAATGTATTTTTATACAAAATGGGATTAGATGACATCCTCAAAAGGTGTGTACTAGAACACGAACGAGACAACATTATGCATGAAGCACACTACGGACCTATAGGAGGACATTTTCAAGTAGATACAACTACAAAGAAAATCCAACAGTCAGGATTATGGTGGCCGACACTCCACAGAGATTGTAAAACTTTTGTCAGTCGATGTGACAGATGTCAACAACTAGGTCGACCCCTGCCTAGCACATAAATGCCTATGATATCATTAAACCCAAGTTTGACATTTGAAATCTAGGCCATAGACTTCGTAGGAACATTCCCTATACCAACAAAAAGGACAGGTGCAAGGTATATCATTACCACAGTCAAATATGTCACTAAATGTGCAGAAGCTAAACCAGTCAACACATGTTCTAGTGAGATAGCTGCTAAGTTCATCTATGAGAATATCATCACTAGATTTGGATGTCCACTAACCTTGATTAGCAACCAGGGAACACACTTCATCAACAGAACTATCAAAACCCTAACCAACCAATTCCAAATCGACCATCGTTGGAGTATAGCATACCATCCTCAGTTGAATGGAGCAATTGAAGCATTCAATAAAAAATTAACAAGAGGACTAACCAAAATATGTAATGCTGACAAGGATGACTGGGATGAGAAAATACCTACAGTATTATGGGCATACAAAAAAGCGTATAAACGATTGATCAACCAAACTCCTTTTCAACTAGTCTATGGACAAGAATAAGTAGTTCCACTACACTTCTGACAACAAACACCTATCATCACAGAAATACTACATGTCGATGTCAAACAAGGAAGGAAGGACCGACTGTTGCAACTCAGCAAACTTGAAGAGCACCGACTAATGGCAATACAACACCAAGAAATCCATAAACAATAATAGAAATCATGGCATGACCGCAACATCAAGAACAAAAAAATTTCAGTCGGAGACCTTGCTTTACTATACAATTGTCGGGTAAAAGGTAAACCTAAAAATCTCCACACATAATGGATGGGAACTTACATTGTCAAAGAGATACATCCCAATGGATCAGTCCAACTACGGACATTATAGGGCATAGTATTTTTGAAGCTCATTAATGGAGGCCGACTAAAATGATACAGAAACTAATTCAAAAAAAAAAATATCATATAATGACCATAACCGTCAACCAAAAGAAATAAAAACCTAAAAAATTCAAAAATCAAAATAATACGCTACAGACAGAAAACTATAATAGGAAATAACCATTTCGACAACCAACATTATTCCCATCGACATAACACCATTGACCATGTTCATGAACCGACCACTCCTATGGACCATTCTCATAACCAACATCGACCGATGACCTCAATAGTCCCATTGCGCATTCATGACATCAAGCATCGAAAGCAATTCGTCATCAATGCACAGTCAAGTATTCCAGCTAGAAAATCACGTCCGCCATTAATACACCCATCGACGCACACATCCACAACATCGCCTATAAATACTCAATCGCCGAAGGATCATTCACTACAATTCATATAGAGAGAGCATCAGAGTATCTAGTTGACTAAAAGTCAAGAACCCCTTAGTGAAATCGACCACCAAACCGACACAATGGCCCCCAAACAAACTATAACATCGACCAAAGGAAAGGAACTATAGGCTGTGGATACACCTTTAGTCTGCAGGTTGAAAAACATAAAAGATGCCAAGATACAGGAAGGCTCATGGAAAAAACTATGGACCGAAATGCAAGAATGGTCCCTTGTCGACAAAAGGTCCACTCATGTAGTAGAGAAAATCAAACACAACACTATCTTAGGCTATTCCAACGCACCACTTATGGCCTGATTTGGTGTCACAAAGGAAACTGCTGTCAAATTCATCATTATTCGGTATCACAATGGTCAGTTATACTTCAACCAGCCGGTCGACATCGCTGGAGAAGTCATCTCCAAGCTGATCGGTCTCTTTAATGAAGGAAACACCGTATCAGTTGGAATCAAAGAAGGACTGGTTGAAGAGCTAACTGGGTCATCTTTGGGTAACAACTCCAAGGGATTGATGATTATCCAAATCACAACCCAAACACCACAAATTGTGGCCAAAATCATTGCAATAACACTCACACTGGTAGGTTGTGGCAGCAACCGTAAGTTAGATATGCTAGAAGCTGTTGACACCATTGCCATCGATGGATGAATATACAGATGGGCAGAATATGTCACCGACATGGTGAATACCATCTGTGAAATATGTCAAGAAATGGAGGGAATCATCAAGTTCCCCTCCCTCATCTTGTGGATTTTCATGTACCATATCTTCCTAGAGGGGAGTCCAATATTTTGAGAATCGTTGAAGTTCGACATGTGGAGATTTAAACCATTCTCCTAGAGAGGGATGTTGCAAGAACTTGAAAGAGGAAAAATCCTGCTAGAGAACTGCTTTCAACAACTCAAAGTCCACACGACTAGATGAAGGGTTCCTCAAAAAATATGAAGAAATCTACCGACGAACTCCCACATCCACCTAAAGCTTGACCATACCTCGGTATGGTACATGCAAGGCGATAATTCAAATGCCAAAGACCTCAACTACTATCCATCTGTCAATCAGATCTTTCAGGAACTATCTCGATAGGCCAAAACAAAAATACCAGTACCAGCAGCAGCAAAGCATGTCGACTTCTCCATCGAGGAACCGCTCACAGAATAGGAAAAAGAGGAAGACTATGGGCTCAACCTCTATATCATCACCTTTGTGTCGGAGGAGACACCGATCGAACACACCGGCTAACTACAAATGACAATCAAACCTCCGATCGCAAATAGGTTAGAGCCCCACACCGAAGAGACACAGCCACAACAGCAGGTAATTCCTCTGGCTGTAGAAAGTGTCATCCCGACCCAGGAGCCAAGGGGGGAGACAGAGCCAGAAAACCCTGAGTATGCTGTTACAAAAGGCATTATTAAAAAATTGTCAAAGGAGATAGCATTGACCAGGAAGAAGCTCAAAACACAACAACAACAAGAAGGTAAAGGTAAGTGCAAACTTATCCTTGCTGACTCATTAGAAGATGAGGAGGAACTGGCAGCCACGGACCTCGACATCCTAGAGGATGCCACAGAAAACAAAGTGCCGGTTGAAACCCAGTTCCAATGATTTTTCGATGCAGGGGCACAAGTAGGTTGACCGAAGAAAGCTAAGACTACGACGCTGCCTAAAAACAATGTCGACCTTGTGTCGATGCCTCCACCTCGATCACTGATGAAAATAAGTAAGGAACAAGTACCGGCACCGCAATCGGTAAGCCCTCTTGACTTATGCAAAATTGCAATTGTGAAGGCTATGAAAGAAAAGTTCGACAAAGATATAGATTTGCATGCGTTCATTGAGAAACTGCCTAACATCTTTACGTTAGCACACAAGATCTCTACAAAAGCACCTCTCTTCATGACTAGAGGATACCAACTCAGACAGGATGCACAGTCCACAACCTTTTCAACCATTATGTCGACTTTCAAGAGAAATACCCCAAGCCGACTGAATAGCCACTGCACCGAATTAAAGAGAAGAAACTGAGGAGGACATATCCTGACAAATTAACCAAATGTTCTCTGACGTAGAATATCCCCCTCGACCTGACAATCCACCACTCAACCACACTTCCCCCAAACTAATCACCCTCAACCATTCGCCAACTCCATCACCACCACCCCCTGACTCAGGGAAAGGCAAACTGCATCCAAACAACCAAAGGTGGTAGTCATCCCACCTCCCCAACTAGAGAAACCATCGGCCTCTATCCCACAAACCAAATATCCCACCTCGACTGTTGTAGGTAGACAGGAAGCAGATAAAGAAAAGCATAAGAAGAGGAAGGAGAAACAGAAAAAGGAGCATCATGGGAAGCCTTCAAAGGTCTAAATCAGATTGAAGGATGGAAGCTCCTTGACCGACACAGAGTTAGGACAACTCCTCAAAACCATATCAAGTGAAGCAAAGATGAGGAGTGAGCAAATAAATAAATAACTCAATGACAAAAATGCAGAACAGGTCAATTTTCTCGACAAATGCAGGAATCTAGCCTAGTCCATCATGTTGGGCCCCATAGAGGTCAACACAGACAAACTGCTTGAAATGTCTATGTTTTTTATATATACTTTTAGTGTGTATTATTGGTAACCTTATGTGATCTGTGACATTACAACATGTATCTTTTACATCATTATCTAAAACCCTAGCTTAAATGAATGATTTCAACTATTTAGATAGTTTCAAGTTGTATTTTTTCATATTTGAAAATAATCCTTTCGTGCAAATTATAGTATTACTATGAATATAGTTATATATAAAATATACTTAGTCTAATCCTTTATGTCAATCAACCAAGATTATATATATCTTAGAATACAAGTTTCTTTTTTTATTATTAATTTAAGAGGTGGATTCTATCGATTCTTGTTAACTAAACCTAGTGGGTTTGATTATGTGCAAATTTTAATTGATTCTTTAAATCCCAATTTATAACCTTCAGTTTTAAACTAATTCTTTCGGTTGCAATGAATTTTTCCTTACTCTGATGCTAAACATGCTTTCAACGTATAGAGAACTAGAAAAGTGAATAAATAATTAAAATTACTAACTAGTGAATCCAAAATAAGACAACTGCCAATTGATAAGGGTATTTTACCACAGTTTGGAAATTTAATACCTTAAATAGATGTAGAAGTATATTAAGCAAAAAATGGATGAATAGAATGCATTGTTTAACAATGGTTATTCTAAATGATGCCTATAATGATTCGATTTAGAGATAAATAAAATAATGAACTCACAATAACTTCATAGTAAAACTATCTACTAATATTTTTTTTTTATCAAAATATATTTACACTTAATTTCTGTAGAAGTAACACATACTTCATAAACAATAATACACAACTAGGATCCTTTTAACTCGTTCTAACTTAAAAATCCATCAGCATTCATATAATCTAGATACACATATAGAATTAAATCACAAATAAATAATAAAATATTTTAGAACATAGATAATTTGCAAAAAGGGGACAAACACCCAAAGAAGATTGTTCCTCCCAATTGTCTCCTAAAAGTAGCCAATATCACTTGCTTTAGGACCCTCGATATTGTTCACTAAACCACTAGGATGAATATGCTTTTGAACATCCCATAAAGAAATATTTGCACATTAGCACTCAATAATAGACTTCTCTCAACATTTTCACATTAGTTATACCCTCATCGAATTTCCTTGTGTTCCTAACTTTTTAATTTGCAGCAGTCATAAGGCTCATTCATTCGGAATAGAATGTAGTGATCCTCTTGCTCAATTTGATGGTATTTATAATATTTCCTAGGTCTTTTGAGTCAGTTTTGAAGTTAAATGAGTCACCTTCTCAGTTCCTCCTCTTAGGGAACATGACGACAATTTTAGGCATTTTCCCTCCTGAAGCAGCTAGAAAGTGAAATGCCAGTGTCGTTACTTGTCATTTATCCTTCTTCAGATTAGTGAACACTCTTTCAACATTATCCTTGGGATAGGTGTCTCTTCATTTAATTATTTAAATAAACAAAATATTTAATTACAGTCATCCTTGACCAAGTTGGTAATAAGAGCTTTCCAATAACTTTTAGCATTAAGGTTTTCTCAAATAAATAAGAATATTTATTTTTCAGTTCTAGGTGGGTTACAAACACCCCCACTTAAGTTCAACATCATCCTCGATGTTTCTTAATTTTATTCTAAGTCTCCATAGAACATAGCTGGATATGCCTCCTGCATAAGACTCTCCAATTTCGAGGTTGCTTCATCTGGACTGAGGTGCTTCCATTACACCTTTACCTATCCAATGGTGTGATTCTAGAGAAAAATTCCCCTCCTGTTGAGAATACATTCTGGTTCCACCTGAAAATTTCCTTATGGTTCTACCTGAATAAGATTCTAGTCTGTCAAATGAGTAGCATCATGCACACACTTTTTCAATATGGAAATATGAAATACATATTGTATTATAAGATTAGGTGGCACAACTAATTGATATGCCATTAGTCCAACGTTTTCCAATATTTTTAATGGTCCATAATACCTCAGTGCTAATTTAGCACAATTCCCCAACTTAAAGGATATCTTTCTATGTATTAACTTGAAAAATACATGCTCACCTACTAGGAATTCTTTCCGAGTTCTTTTAAGGTTTGCATGACTCTTTTGTATGTCCTAAGAAGATTTCAAATTGCTTTGTACATGTTTCATTGTTAGTTCCAGCTCTTTTTACAATTCAGGTCCTAACATCAATCTGTCAACCAGATTACTCCATGAAATGGGAGTATTACATTTCCTGACATACAATATTTCAAAAGGACTAACTTTAGCTAAATCTTGATAATGATTATTATACGGAAATTTGACTAAGTACAAATAATATTCACATTTATTGGGATAGTCTCTAACATACATCCGTAACATGTCTTCCAGAACTTGATTGACACTTTCTATTTGTCCATTCATTTGCGGATGATAATAAGTACTAAAATTAAATTTAGTATCTAGTCCTTTAACCAATGACTTCCAAAAATTGCCAATAAACTTAGGATCTCTGTCAGAAATTATTACTTTCAAAATTTTATGCAACCGAAAAATTTCCTTCATAAAGATGAAAGCAATGTTAGTAGCCTTATGAGTTGTTTTAATAGGTATAAAATGTGTTTCCTTGCTTATTTTTTCTACCACTAACATTATTGAATCATTTTTTTTTCTTCTAATTTTTAGGCAATCTAGTTATAAAATCAAAACTCATAACTTCCCATTTACAATTTGGAATTAGCAATGGTTGCAAAAGATTTGATGGGTGTTGACGCTCAGCTTTAACTCACTAACATTCTGTACACCTAGCTATATATTCAACAATTTCGTTCTTCATATTAGGTCAAAAATACTATTTTCTTAACACTGCTATCATCTTTTGATACCTCAGATGTTCGGAATAAGGAATTTTATGTACTTCATTCAAAATCAGCAATTTAATTTATGGTATGTTAGGTACATACAGTCTAATTTTATACAGAATTAAACCTTTTTCTTTTGAACTGTAATATGTTTTTAGATTCTAATATTCGTTGTTGGTTACTTTTTCTCTTAGATTCATGTATTCCTTATCCATTTTTATTCCTTCTTCCAATTTATCATCAAGTCGATTTTGTAACTGCCAATGGAAGCTACAAAATTCGTTATTGCATTTCTGCTTAAGGCATTAGCCACTTTGTTTTTCTTTCCTTTGATGTGTTTCATCTCAAAATCATATTCACTAAGGAAGGATAACCATCTAGATTTCCTTGCATTCATATTTTGTTGATCAAACAAATATTTTAAACTTATGTTATCAGATATTAGTAGAAATATTTTACCAATTAGATCATGGCACCACATGTTCAGAGCATGAATTATGGAAGCTAGCTATAAATCATATGTTGAATAATTCTTTTCATGTGTTTTTATCTTCCTTTATTCATAATCTATTACATGCCCTTCTTTTTGTTACAGCTGATTTTACCACACATGGTTTATCACATATTTATGGCCTTCCCTATCCCTCTACAGACTCTTTGGACCCCATGGACTGATATTGTACCTTTGATGTTTCCAATTTTATCACTTAAAGCACATGTTGATTGCTATATGCGGCTTTTAATCCCATACTCACGTGTATACACGGATATTGACCTCAAACCCGTGTACATCGGGATGTGTGCATAAATCCAAATATTTTTGGAGTTTTCCTTGATGTGTGCCTGAACCACTTGACTCTTGGCCTTCCATATGCCTTGATATCTCTCGGATTTGACCCTCCATTACCCCTTTGGAGTTTTATATAATGAACCCCTTGGACACATTGAAGAAGAGGAATTGAAGAGAAACGAAACTATAGTCCATTGTTGCCATTTCTTTCATATACTTGAGTTTGCATCCCTTTGTCCCTTTGGATCACTTTGTCTTCTTCCAAAGATTTAATTTTCTTGTGATATTGCTATCAAGAGATGGAGGATTGAGGTGGTGGAGGCCCAGGTGGAGGACTCAGTTTCTCCCATTCATAGACATGTCGACAGAGGTTGTCACTTGTGTAATCTCTGAATTGATTAATAGGAATATCTTTTCCTGTCTAATGATGTGCATTTAAATGAAAATTTAATCCATGGATGTGCTTAATTGCTTATACATTATTGATTATATTTTCTAGAGTACATATAATACCATATTATATAGCATGCTTGTATTTTTTGCTGTTGTTGAGAGCAAATACTAACAGAAGCGGGATTGGAAAAATCTCAACAACGATCTACTTCAACCGTCTGGAATAAGGTTTGATTTTGAGATCCTTTAGTGTTAGATATTTGGTTTCTCTTGCATATTGGGAAGGGATTGATTTTTGTCATTTATCTTTCTATTGTGGTACACCCCAAGCCATAGGAAGTTTCTCTCTGTAATAGAATTCGTGACCATGCTTGGGAGATTCCTAGTTGTTTCCCTTTGAGGGGGTTTTGGCACTCAATGTACTTGAATTGATCTGATTTCTCTATTTCTGTGTCGGGTCTAGGGTCATGTTTTCCTACTAGGGTCCTAGAGAATTAAATTTTTTCTCAACCTATTTGATTACCTGATTTTTCTCTCTTTTTCTTCCAGTACGTGGTTTTTTCTTCCACAGTCACGTGTACACATGGGTTTTCCTGGAATAGCCACATATGCATGTAGGTTTACTGAGAACAGTCATGTATGCCTTGATTCTGAGCTTTATTGGGAGGATTAATTTTTGTTGGGTGAGTTTGGATGATTGTTGAGTCTTCTTGGATGATTTTGGAGTTTGTATACACCCATGTTTATGACCAGAGACTTCTTTTAGTTTGATTTTTGAAAATGTTCTTATCAGACATTTTCTACTTTTTTTCTTTTAAGATTAGTGAATTAGGTCTCTTTTACCTTGGTGCTTTTTTTTGGTTGTTTTTTGTGTGTGGTTGTAGAATCTAAGCGTGGTAGAGTCATCCTTTTGCTTTTATGTCTCATTTAATTCAAAAATACAAAAATATTTTTCTTTTTGCATAGTTATGCATTGCTTGCATTTTGCATTAGCATCATACTTGCATTAGGTTTGCTTGGTGAATTATAGTCATATTTTCATATAGGAATGATTGCATATACATTTGAAGGAAAAATATTGCACTTCACGTAGTAGCATACCCCATTTTTCATTCTACACAGTGCATTTGCATTACTTGTGAGGTGTGCATTTTACTTCTTGTTGCATCATAACTTCATTAGTTGCATGTCCATTTACCCTTTTAGTAATACAGCCAATTAAAATCAATGCAAAATCAAATGAATTACACTCTTTTCTTTTCTAGGGTGCATCAACAATATTATGTTTGAGGGTCTTGGAATAGCTCATTGTAAGTTAATTCTCCAAGACCACTAAACAAAAAACTTAGGTGTCTGTCAAGGTGAGAGTGTGAAACCCTTGGTAGAATTAGTGTTTCTCAAGATGCTCCACTTAACCAAGATTTAAGCATGAGGTAGTGCACACGATTGTGACTAGGATGAACCTTGGTTACTTTTTGCGAGCACCAGATATGTTTCATGGATTGTATATGTATTTGGGGGCCTTTGAGTTATTGGTTGGTGCAACCCTGGGGTACCAATTGTGATTTTAGGGTTCGGGCTTTGCTACCCTACCCATACGGTCAATCCCACCTGCGACTGTCTACCTAATCATTTGTTATATTGAGGCGACCTTAGTTTCCTTACCTAGGTTATCGATGGGTTATTTGCAGAGGTTATTCTACAGGTGTCTTGGCCAGGTATGGGTCAGATGGCATAGTCGCTATATGCGTTGAAGCTCAGGGCCACTATAATTGGTTATGAACCTCCGCTTGTTGTGTATGGGAGTCTCAAGCCTCTCCTAGGTGAGGCATACCTGCTTCATTTGAGATCTCACATATCCTACCCTTGGTTTGCTTATGGTTTGGCTTTACATGTTTTAGGTTTATGCTCCATGCACGCTATTTTTCTTAGTGTTTCATAGTTAGATTGAGTCTTTTATTTTTATTGAGTCATTATGGATTCGAGGGTGGCACCTCGTCATTCTCGTCATTTAGTAGGAATTTTTCCTTCCACATCTCCTCCTCCTTTGGGAGAGAGAATTAGACAGTCCGGGTGGACTACTTCTCACTTTGATTCACACACCATGGGAGATCATGAGGATGGGATTCTAGAGATTTCCTCTCCACCTCATGAGGTTGGGGAGGGTGATCCTACTAGCACATATGATCCACCAGATGAGAGGTTCGGGTACACAAGGTACTCCCAAAGGATCGAACACTAAGAGAAACCACTTTACACAAACGAATCACAGATCAATACACCAATGTTTGTCACGTGGTTAAAACCCTCAGGAGAGAAACAGTCCATGGGCCCAGCCAAATAGCTACCTGGAGCAATTTATTATGCAAAAGAAATAAAGTTGCATGAGCTTCTCATAATCGATAAACTACCCAAGGACCCTCTATGCTCTTTAAATAGATATCATAGACCAATCGGGTGTTAATCCATGGATCAATGGTAGGTATGATCCAAGAGAAGTTGAACCATCGAATCACTCTATGTGTAGAACATATCGTGACCGTTGGATTAGAATATTTACAAATGCATACTAATGCATACTAAAGAAACACACTTTTACCTAACGGATATATTACATAATTTGATATTAACTAACTCCTAAGTGTCTAAATATCCTAACATCCCCCCTTAAGAACAACTTGGGATAGGATTGAAGGATTTACAAAAGTGACACTATTAGGAGAAGGAAGGAGGCATTAGAGACTATCCCCCCTTAGGACACATTCCTGAACTCCTAACATATATTGACGTTTAGAAAACTTTGCTTTTGGAAGAGACTTGGTGAGAATGTCTACAACTTGATCATCTGTAGGGAAATAGAGAATTTCAAGAACATGATCATGAACTAGATTTATGATGAAGTGCATGTGTAGCTCAATGTGTTTGTTGCATTGATGTAGAAATAGATCTTTGGAAAGCTTGATGGAACTTTGATTGTCACACAAAAGTGGAGTAGGTGGCTGCTCCTCGAATCCAAATTATGAAATGATCTGTCTAAGCCATAAAGCTTCCTGGCTGGCATTAACTACAGCTCGATATTCTACCTCTACTGAAGAAAGAGAAAGATATTGTTGTTTCTTACAAGCCAAGTGATAGGTCCAGATCCCAAATTGAAAACATAACCTACACTAGACTTTCGATCATCAGGATCGTTGGCCCAATATGAATCAATGAAACCAACCAACAAAGGTTCCCCCCTGTATTATAATGAATCCCAAACTGAATTGTACCTAAAATATATCGAATTATTCTTTTTGCTACTTTCCAATGACTTTCATGAGGAGTTTGCATATAACGGGAAACATGATCAACAGAAAAGGAAAGGTCGGGATGGGAATGAGTCAAGTATAAAAGACTACCAACAAGCTGACGATACAAGGTGGCATCTACTTTAGGGGAAGTACAAGTGGAATAAAATTTGACTCCAGATTGGAAGGGAGAAAGTGATAGTTTAGAATCTTCCCTGTGGAAGTGATGAAGAAGGTCACAAGCATAATTAGACTGGGAAAGAAAGATTCATTCTTTGGTTTACAAGACTTGGAGACCAAGAAAATAATGAAAATGTCCTAAGTTTGACATTTCAAAATTATGCTTAATAATGGATTTCACATGGGTTATAAGTTTAGGGTCACTACCAGTAAGGATAATATCATCAACATAAAGAACAAGTATGATGAGATGGTTTCCTACTTTCTTGGCATAGACATTGGGGTCAGAATGGCATCTAGAAAAACTAGTGTCAAGGAGAAAGCTATCCATTTTGGCATACCAAGCTCTAGGATCTTGCTTAAGGCCATATAAGGATTTCTTAAGGAGACAAACAAGGCTAGAGTTATTCTGAACATATCCAGGAGGTTGTTCCATGTAAATTTCCTCATGTAAATCACCATGTAAGAATGTAGACTTTACATCCATTTGATGGACTTCCCAGTTATGTAAGGCTGCAAGGGAAATAAAAAGGAGGATGGAGTTCATTTTTTCTACATGGGAAAAAGTTTCATTGTAGTCAATCCCTTCAACTTGGGAAAAACCTTTGGCAACTAACCTTGCCTTAAGTATTTCAACACTTCCATAAGATGCATACTTAGTTTTGTAGACCCATTTACATATCACAAGTTTTCTTTATTTTGGAAGAGGAACAAGATCCCAAGTATCGTTTGCCATTCAAGAACGATATTCTTCATCCATAGCTGCATCCCAATCTGGATTTCCTGAAGCTTTTGCAAAAGTTTCTAGGTCATGATTCTCGAAAACTTGCGCCAAAAGAGAAGAGGCTTGCTGAAACTAAGAACGTGTTCAACGTTGATCTCTAGGATCATCGACAAGATCACCAACTGCTTCACATGTTGAACGAACCCATTGAGGAAGTATTGGTGCTGGTGTAATTGGAGGAACATGAGCAGGCAGAGGTGGATTTTCATCCTCACTGTCATCATCAAAAACTAGATTTGGAAACCTGTTAAGGAAGTTGGAAGAAGAAGAAGAAGAAGGCACAATCACCGAATCAGGATCGCAGGCCAAAGATGGCACACCCGCCAAGTTAGGCTCGTAGGCCAAGATATTTTCATCAAATTTAAAATCTCTTCTAATGATTATATCAGGAGAATGTGGCTGAAGAATTCTATAACCTTTTACATCTTCAAAATATCCAACAAATATGCACTTTTCACTTTTAGGCTGCAATACTTTCCATTTTTCATCTGGAATGTGAGCCCATGCTTCACAACCAAACACACGGAAGTAACTTACGTCTGGTTTAATTTTACTCCATGCTTCTTCTGGTGTTATACCTTGTAAAACTTTAGTGGGTGTGTGATTAACTATGTAATTTGCACAATTTATGGCCTCAACCCAATATTGAAGACTTAGTCCCTTAGATTGCATCATACAATTAGCCATTTCTTTTAAAGTGTGGTTCTTCCATTTACCTACACCATTTTGTTGTGGTGTATATGGAACAGTGTGTTGTTTTTGGATTCCTTGTTCAGTGAAAAAAGTAGTGAACTTGCTATTAACATATTCTCCTCCATTGTCAGATCTTAACTTAATAATTTGATGACCAGATTGTTTTTCAACAAGGGCCTTGTAGGCCAAGAACATGTTAAATACTTCGCTCTTAAGTTTTAGGAAGTAAACCCAAGTGCGTCTTGAGTACTCATCAATGAAAGTTAAGAAATATTCAAAACCAGAAAAGGAAGCAGATGGAAAAGGACAACATAAGTCACTATGCATAAGCTCAAAGGGAACCTGAGGCGTTCCAAGAGCCACGTTTCTCAAAACTATCCTGATGATGTTTTTCGAGTACACAACCAAAAGAAACACCATCCTTGCAAGATACCATCGAAAGACCAGTCACCATATTGTCTTTACATAGTTGTTGCAATGAGCAATAATTTAAGTGACCAAATCACTCATGCCAAAGTTAGCTCAAGTTATCACGATGAGCAACAAAAACTGAACGAAAAGGTGATGACCCAAAGTTGTTAAATTTGTACAACCTGGTAATATCATCAACAGTTCCAGTAGCAAGGAAATTTTGAGGATTTTTAAAATCCTTGATTACAATTTGGTGAGGTGTAAACGTCACAGTTTTACCTTCACCTGAATGAGTAATTTGATAGACTGATAACAAATTGCAGGAAATTTTTGGAACACATAGTACATCACTGAAATGACCATATTCTACTAGAAGTGTTCCAAATCCTACAACACTTGGAGATCTATCATCACCAACAAATATTTGTTTGGTTTTACATTCATGCATAGTAGAAAATATGGCTTGATCCTTAGCCATATGATAAGATTCTCTATAATCAATGAGCCATTCATTTGAAGTAGAAGAAGAAGATGCAGTATAAGAGTAACCAGAAGCACAAAGTGCATGTCCATGATAGTTAGATTCTGAAGACGAATCTATGTTGATGTGGTGCTTCTTCATTGCTGCTTCCAAGGCTTCCATCTTCTTGAAACACTTAGATTCATCATGATTATATTTCCCACAAAAATTGCAATGATGTTGAGTCTTCTTTCCTTTTGGCATGGATCCTTTGTCATTTTTTAAAGAAGGAGCTGACTGAGAGGGTTTCGAACCCTTGTTGTTTGGCTTATTATTGTGAAAATTCTATTTCTTGGGAGGCTCAGAATTTTCTTTCTGTTGGGACAATAAAGCTTTCCCGGATGTATATGCATTGTTAATTATTCCAATATGAATGAGCTTATATTTCTCTCTAATTACGGAATCACAAAAGGATTCAAGACTAGACTCTTGATAGCTAGCTGCAGTAAAGGATTCTTTCATGGAGTAGAATGTAGATACAAAAACAAAATATGCAGGTTCAAGTTTAGAAAGAATATGATAAATACATTGTTTGTCTTCTTTCTTAATCTTGCATTCTACACATAAGATTCTAATAGTTTTATACTTAGCTAAATAGTCTTGAATGTATGAAAAATCATTTGGATTCAAGGAAATCAACTCATTCTCAAGTTGATGAACCTGAATTTCATTGTGTTTACCAAACACAGATTCCAACTTTTCTCAAGCTATATCAGGTTCATCAATTCCGAATATGTGGAATCGCAAATCAGTAGATATTGACATCCCAATAAATCCATGAGCTTCATCACATCTATTTTCCAATTTAATTTTCTTATCATCATCGATGGATTATGTTTCTTTCTCTGAGGTTATCCTGAAAAGTCCCCTACTTCATAAAACATCATCCATATGAGATTTCCATGAGAAATAGTTAGATCTTATAAGTATAATATCACAAGGGGCGGCCATACTGTAAAATAAAGGCTGAAAGAATAGAAACTAACTGTTTGGATGCAAAGAGCTTGAAAAAATATGTGGTTTTAAAAAAGATGGCACTAAAAATTGATTGTAGATGATGAAGTTATGCTTGATCAAATAAAATGTTGAAGATGTCCCCAATAGTGACGAGGCAGATATTAAATTGACCAATTAAAAAAAAGAACCCCCCTCTTCCCAAGATCAACCTTTGATAATCACTTTAAAATAAAGTTGATTTTAAGTGAATCATTTTTTGTAGAATAAGTGTTGTTCACTTTTACAATAATGTTACCTTTAAATAGTGTGGAAATAAATTAAAAGACTTAAGTGACTCACTTTTTATTTTATTTTATTTATGTGAGATGCACTTTTACAATAAAGTAACTTAAAAATACAAATTGCTTGCACTAAAAAGTAACTTAATAAGACTTGAACCCAAGACCTATTAAGGAATAAAGCAACTTTGGACCAAGTGAGATACGTTTAAAAGGTACGTAAAAGAATGGATAAAGGAAGGAGGATATTTTTTGTTTGGGTACTCTTCTCTCTCATTCTCCATGCTTGCCTTCTTTTCCTGTAAAAAAAAAAAAAAATGAAAAACAAGAAACAAAAAAATCTTTTTCCTCACAATGGGGTTAGATCTTGGTTAGCTTACCTGGAAAGTCTACGTTTTCAATTTTTATCGACGTTTCTGATTTTCCATGATCATACAAGGTGCACAGCAAAGAGCATACGTAGCCGAGAAGACAAGAAAAAAAACTTTCCCTTACTATTTCTGATTCGCCACTATCACGCAAGGTGCATGACAAAGAGCATACGCAGCCAGGGAAGGCAACAGTTGGAGACTAAAACAGTAAAGATCTAATAATAAAACTGATAAAATATGAGATATTTAAAAGAAAAAAACAAATCCGTCATTGTAACATTATACCTTCAGATTTGCCAAAATGGGTGTTTCTAGAGCAAACGGAAATAATTTTTTATGAAATGAAAACTATTTCCCAATGGAACGGTGCTCCAGACACAATAGAATAGCTCCCATAGGCCACAAATGCATAGAAAATCCAAAACCAGAAACCCTTTCAAAGTTTCGGCAACACCAGTTCCAGATCTTAATCAAAACCGAAAGCAGCTCTTCATAAACGCTCTGATATCATGTTCGGGTACACAGGGTACTCCCGAAGGACCAAACACCAAGAGAAACCACTTTACACAAATGAATCACAAATCAATACACCAATCTTTTTCATGTGGTTAAAACACTCGAGAGAGAAACATCCCATGGCCCCATCCAAATAGCTACTTGGAGCAATTTATTATGCAAAAGAAAGAAAGTTACATGAGATTCTCATAATCGATCAACTAGCCAAGGAAACTCTATGCTCTTTAAATAGAGATCATTGACCAATCAGGTGTTAATCCATAGATCAATGTTAGGTATGATCTAAGAGAATTTGAACCGTTGGATCACTCTATGTCTAGAACATATCATGACCATCGGATTAGAATATTTACAAATTCATACTAATGCATACTAAAGAAACACACTTTTACCTAACAAATATATTACACAAGTTGATCTTAACTAACTCAGGTACACATGGTACTCCCAAAGGACCGAACACCAAGAGAAACCACTTTACACAAATGATCTATGATTCATTTGTGTAAAGTGGTTTCTCTTGGTTTTCATTCCTTTGGGAGTACCCTGTGTACCCGAACATGGTATCAGAGCGTTTATGAAGAGACGCTTTTGGTTTTTATCAAGATCTGGAACCGGTGTTGCCGAGACTTTGAAAGGGTTTCTGGTTATGGATTTTCTATGTATTTGTGGTATATGGGAGCTATTCCATTATTTCCATAGTTCTGTTTCCATTGGGAAATATTTTTCGTTTCATCAGAAACTGTTTCCGTTTGTTCTAGAAACACCCATTTTGGAAAATCTGAAGGTATAATGTTACAGTGACGAACCTGTAGATTTTGGTAAACATTTGAAACCCAGCACAAGGCCCTATCACCAAGAATGGTGGTTAAACCACTTGGTTTATATTCCCATAGGTGTGACGGTTATACCATGTGGAGGTACCTGATACTCTAACACATTGCCTCCAGTGTAGCTTGGGGGAATTGAACCTGAGACCTATGCTCTAATACCATCTATAGGTTTTGGTGTAACGAAAAACCTTACAGTGTCTAAATATCCTAACATGAGCAACATTCACGATCTGGTTATGATCCCTCACTCATGGGTCACCGGTATTGGTTTCCGAGCAACGAGACTCACTATGAACCCACAAGTACTAGTCATGTTAGATATGGCATGCTTGATATCCCTGAATCCGATCTGGCATATCATGCTGAGTCGAAAGTTGACCTTGGAACTATGCCTGGGGGAACTTCCATTCCTTTTCATATGAAGACGTTTGGGGTCATTATTCACATTGCACCTTCCATCCCTATTGTGGAGGCATCTTCACATGCTCATCCTAGGCCTAGTGTTAGTAACCCTATTCGGATACCAGAACTGAGATGTGTGAACAATGGGAACACCACTTACATTCCTTCACATGTTTCAATGTATTTGACACCTGTTCCTTCAAATTCCTTTTTAACGACCCATCCTCCCCCTAATTCGCATGGGCCTTCTGTCTAGAATACCTCTACTAGTCATGTTCGTTCCAATCCTATTCACACTGTAGTATTGAAAGCCCATGTGCCTCCTTTCATTTCAAGAGGACATGTACCTTCACATGGGAGATCTCATGGACCATCTTGTGGACCATCTTATGGTTCAAACTATGGATCTTCACATATACCATCTTATGGACCATATTACAGACAAAACTATTGATCGTATTTGTACGGGTATCAACAACCCCCTTACTCTCTTAATTATGGTTTTGTAGCACCTCACAATCAGGATACTCTTTATTACAATGCTTCCATGTAGCCATTCATGGGTCACATGGGAGGAGGTTATTATCGCACTAGACAAGGCCATGGTATTTATAACAATCAATATTATCAAAACTAGTCCTATAAGGGAGCATGGCATTGACCGGCTCAACCTAGGATCCCTTTCCTTGGGACCTTGAACTTACCTGATTTGTTGATATTGACGAATGATCCTATGTCTCATAATCCATCATGGTCAGAGGTCCCTATAAATATTCCTTCAGACATTCCCAAGTTCGAAGGTAAGGCTGGTGAAGATCTTGGTGAGCATGTCACCACCTTCCACCTTTGTTGCTCTTCCAATTCCTTACACGAAAATTCCATCTGTTTAATGTTATTTCAACTCACCCTCATGGGTCCTATCGTGAAATGGTATATAGAGTTACCAGTGGGGGCTTACGATACATTCGATGATCTTCCCATGACTTTTCTTAATCATTTCCAGCTACACGTATGTTATGATGTCGGTACCGAACTCTTGTCAACCTTCTGGCAAGACAAAGCCACGCACATTTCAGATCATATTCAAGAGTGGCATAGACAGAAATTATTAATTAAATCCTTTATACCACCATAGTTTCTTCTATAATGATTCCCGAAGTCATTGTTACCTTACATCGCGAAGGATGTTTCTACATCTGGTGTTCAAAATGAGGATGAAGATATCTTTAGGGCTCAAGAGTTGGATTTGATCTATGCTCAGTGTGGACTCTTGTATGAGATTATCCTGAATGCTCCAAGATCCATTTCAACCCCAAGATTAAACTTGGGCCACATGCCGATGGTATTATTGGCTCCGAAAGTATCAATCCTGTGGATTTGGTTATGAAACAAGTGATCCAGTTATCGATTAACCAGCCTACGTTGGGACAAGCTACGGCTTTGTCTCAACCTACCCAATCAGTGAGTGTACTCTCTGTCCAAACGTCGAACCTAAAAGGAAACTGACAGCTTGGAAGGAATTAAAGGAAAGGAAATAATAATCATGAGGCTGGGAATAAAATTTAAAAGTATTATAATAATGACAAGAACACAAATAGTGCTAGGGGGGACAAGCAACCTAAATGTAAGATGAAGTTTCCTTGTAAGTTGTGTAAGAACGATCACCTCACTCACTTGTTCCCTTGTATGTAGGATGCCTTGAAGTTCATAGCAAAGGGACTACATTTGTTTACTAATCCTTTAACTAATAATCAATATATGAACTCGAGTACCATTGATCCTGGTTGTGCATCTGGCGGAACTCAAAACCAATCGGAGGTCACTCGTGGTCATGGTTGCATCAATATGGTGAAAGCTTCCAAAGTTGTGACACGTGCGAAAGATTATGGTTTGTCACAACTAGAGCTTGGGAAAGAAACTTCCCCATGTTAGAATAATCAACCCATAGTTACCTACATTTGACATTATAATAATCATTTTTGTCTTATTACCTAGATTTCTATCCAAGTTCCCTTCTACATGTCTCAGAAGTCAACACATGATAAAACTGAGTCATGGAGCACTTGGGAAATATCCTAGACACCAATTTTAGAAATTATGCTTTATTCTTGATTCCCTAAAGTGCATATTTGCTTTTTCTTAAAATATGCCTTGCTTTATAGCTCATTTAAGGCAAAATGAAAAGCTAGTCTAGGTGTAAATGCCTTGTTTTTTGCCCAGATCATCCTCCCTCCTTTTCTCCAAATAAAATAATGTATGATTTTTCTTTTCATCCCTCTTTATCTTTCCCACTTTAATTAGCAAATTCGTGAGCATCTTCATAGATTTGGAAATAGCTTTATGCACCTATGGGGGATTTGACTAGTTTTGGTAAGCCAAATTTTTTACTATTTCGAATAGCATCCTTATGCATTCAAACCTCTCATGTAATTATAAATTTGAGAAACCTATTAGTTTTCAAGGTTGGCTATTGTACACTTGCTCAATATAGATTAGTGTTATGCTCAAATTTCAGTCTCCTTTGGTGTGAATTTTGCATGTTTGATTAGCAATTTTGTGAGTGTTATTGTTCTATCTATTGGGTTCAATTTCCACACCCCACCCAAGAGCCCTTTCTGAAATGAAAATCCTATGGATAACCTGAATCTCTACCTTACATTACTAAGGGAATATTGAAGCGTTCAGGGCACAATCCTAATGCCTGAGCCACCCATAACTATTTAGTTGTCGAGGATTTGGTCCAGAATCCTTTTGCAATGTCCAAATTAGAAGTGATTCAGACTTGTCCTCCATAGAGAAAGGCCTTGTTGTCTTCTCTTGGGGTTAGCGACGATAGCTCCTCTTCCATGATCAAATTTGAAACCATGGGAGCATAGCCTCGCTTTCCTTACTACGTGCTTCTTCTGATTCATGTAGAGTGTCTCAACAACACCATCATGCGTACTATCATTGATGAATGTGCTTCCACTTTTGTGATTTATTTGTCTTTTCAGAAGGTCTTAGGTTCTCCCACATTGTCTTAGTCTAGCAACATGTTGATGGCATTCGATGGTAGGTCGTTTCGGCCACACGGTATACTTCCTTCTCTAGAGGTCTAATTGGTAGGGAAGATTGTCATGATCGAGGTCAAGGTGGTTGATGCACAACTTGACTACAATATTTTGTTGGGTAGGAATTGGATATACAATATGCAAGCTTTAGATTCTTCCCTATTTCGAGTGGTTTGATTTCCATTTAATGGGAAGATCATTACTATTGATCAAAATTCATTCCATAATCTGAGTTTTAATGCATCATCCAAAACTTCTATCTCGATTATAGATCATTCTCAGACAACAACTAAGAATGTGGGTGTGGGTATGTATCCTTCTCTAATGAGAACGTTTATTTTTCCTGTGCCTGTTCTTATGATTTGGCTTAGTCTTGGTGGGGCTTCATCCTCATCGAATTTGGTATCTTTTCACACTACTCATATGGAGGATCATTGGATTCTTCCTTCACCAAGTACTTCAAGTGTTCCTGTCGAGACAAACATGTCGTTTCGTGCAACAATGATGGCGTATCAAGTGAATATTGATCATGTTGTAGAGAATAGTCCTCCCTCTTTCTGGATGGAGGAGGATGACCCTTATATGCTGTGTGCATGGGAAATAGAGTCACCTCACTCTCATGACTTCTTTGATGATGTTTTTCCATCATATGAAGCTATTATTGAGGCAATATCTCGAATTGAGCAACGTTGGGAAGAGTTGAACAATAGATCATATTTCCTTCCTAAGCTTGATTATTTAGAGTGTGATAACTTTAGGGAGATTCTTATAAAAAAAATTGGTAGCCATGTGGTCCCATTAAGCTCTTCTGGTCAAATGTCTGAAGAGAACATGGATAACCTATCACCAACGATTCTTATTAATATTTCTCATGATCCCGGTAAGATTGAGAATGTCTACATTGGGGAGTGTTGTTACCCTGATGAGATTAAAGAGCATACCGAGCTGTTTAATGAGTTTCATGATATTTTTTCTTGGTCATATGAAAAAATTCTAGGTATAGACCCTCGTATTATCGAACATGAAATTAATACCTATCCGGATGCAAAATCGGTTCAACAACATTTGTGTGCTGTGAATCCTAGAAAAGCACCCGCTATTAAAGCTGACATAAAGAAACTACTCAAAGCCGGTTTTATCTATCCCATTCCGTTGACAGAGTGGGTGTCAAATATCATTCCAGTGGATAAGAAGTAGGGAGAGATCATAATATGCACTCATTTCCATGATTTAAATCAAGCTTGTCCTAAAGATCATTTCCCTACACCATTTATTGATCAAATTTTGGATGAGTGTGTGGAAAGTGAGGTATTTTCTTTTATGGATGGATTTTCTGGATATAATCATATACAAATTAATCCCAAAGATCAACACAAGACAACATTTCTTTGTCCTTGGGGAAATTTTGCATATTTGAAGATGCCCTTCATCCTTAAAAACACCGGAGCTACGTTTCAGCAGGCCATGACCTTAATATTTCACGATCTTAAAATGATTATTGAAGTATATTTGGATGATCTTATTGATCACTCTCGTTTGAGAGTGGGTCATCCTTACCATTTGCGATTAGTGTTCAAAATATTCCTTCATTATCAAGTTTTTTTAAACCCTCATAAGTGCATCTTTTGCATGATAGTTGGTCATTTACAAGGATTCATCATATCCAAGGACTGTATTAGAGTCGATCCCTTGAAGGTTGAGGCAATACTTCAATTGTCTCCCCCTCGTAACATTCGACATCTTCAATGTTTAAAAGGTATGGAAATTTTTTTGTGAAGGTTCATGGTCAATTTCACCAACTTGACTAAAGGCTTCATGCGTCTATTGAAGAAGGACACCCCTTTTTACTAGGATGAGTGAGTCCAAAATTCTTTCGATGCTCTTAATAAATCCTTACCAATGGCCCCCGTGCTTAGTCCACCAGACTACAGCCATGATTTCTTGATGTATGTGGTCGCGTCTCAGGAGACGATTGGTATGGTATTGGTTCAAGAGGATGAGGAGATCCATGAGCATGCAATATATTATTTGAACTGAAACCTTATTGATGTGTAACTTCTCTATTCCCATGTGAAGAAGCTAGCCTTATCCACCGTTCATGCGGTTCAACGTTTGAGACATTACATTCTCCTACGCCAAGCTTTGGTCATAGCTCAAATAAATCCATTTCAATTTTTCCTCACTAGAAGGATGATTGGGGAAAAATATAATAAATGGATTGTTATTTTGCAAGAGTTTGATCTCAAATTCATTTCGGCAAAACCTAACAAATTGTTAATATTTGTTGAGCTCATATTAGATTTCCCAAATTTGGAGGAACAGGAGGTTTATGAGGATTCTTTTGCCGATGAGCATATATTCCTCATCTCAACTATGGACCCTTGGTATAGGGATATTATTGTGTATTTGCAAACATTGAAGGTCCCTACTCACCTCTCATGGGATGAGCGATGATGATTATGTCATATAGTGAAGAAATACCTCATAGTGGATGATACTTTGTACCACCATGGGGTGGATTTTATTTTACATCATTTTTTAACCCTGGATGAGTCCGAGGTCATGCTTAATTATTTCCACAGAGGGGAATGTGGTGGTCATTTATCTGGGATCTATACAACACAAAATATTGAGAGTGGGCTATTTTTGGTGATTGATCTTTAAGGATTGCATTAATGCATTCAAGAAGTGCCACCCTTGTCAGTTGTTTGCACATAATATGTTCTCGCGTCTAGCCCCATTGCATCCTATTATAATCATCAGTCCCTTCACCAAGTGGGGGATTGATTTTATGGATTGCAACCCAGCCTTGGCTGGGGGGCACCATCATATTATTATGGCTATCTATTCCTTCACGAAATGGACATAGGATATTCCCACAATTATATCCGACGGCGAGACAGTTTTTGATGTATTTGTAACTTCAAAATGTATTGACTTGTATATTTCATGTATTGTACCCCTATGTTTATTTTGGGAAGTATCTCTAACGTAATTGAGTCATGTTGTGCCTTGATTTTCCCATCGAAAGGTTCTATAATGTAAGCAAGTCATGTCAAGTTATTGTGGGTAACCCTCCTATTGTTCAAGGGTTAAAGTCCCCGCAGTTGTGGGGCCCTAGGGTTATTAGACTCTCCTATAGAAGTCGACCCTATTGAGTTATTATCAAGTAAAAAATTAGTATAAATAGAGAGTGATCCTCTCTATTTATCACACACTCACTCACACTCAGTTGTACTCCATAACTGAGGAAGAAGAAGTTTCTAGGGATAGAAATAAAGAGGTTACTACTCTCGGGAGATCATCTTACTATTTTTGGGGCTTTTCTTTTGGTGTTGATTCTATCTTTGAGGAAGTTTTGTGGTTTTCTCCTTTATGGTTTCCCTAAGGAAAATATTTGTGTTCATTGTCTCATGTGTTTGATTGATGTGCTTGTTATTCTCTCATATAAGATCCTAAGTTAATGCTAGCTTAAATGATAAAAATCTAACATGGTATCAGAGCTAACCTAAGAAGAAGACACTGTGTATCTTTTGAAAATAAGGCTTTTTACTTTTTGGATCTCTCTCCACAAATTTTTAGCAAAATAAGGTTGGGGTGACTCTTTTCTCTAGGGAACATCTTTCTGTCAAAGCAAAATCTGATTCTGAGCATTTTCAATTATGGACTCGACACTACTACAATTAATTAGGGATTTCCACAAAAGTGGAATTTTTGAGTGAGCCCAGGCTTGGATTGATCTCCTCCTCAAAATCAAAGTTTAGAGATCAAGATCAAAGCTTTTGGTTGGACATAACTCCCAGAAAGTGAAACCCTAATATGCTCTTGAACCAGCTCTTCAGAAATTCAGGTCTAGATCCAGATCCGACATCTTGACCTGGTAAGATCTAAATATTCTGTATTTCCATTTGAGGTTCTCAATTAAGATGTCTCATCATACCAATCTTGATGAAAATCTTGAGCGAGCTGATAACTTCCGATCTTGGAAGTATAGGATCTCCCTGGTCCTGCAAGAAAATGAGTTGGAATCCTACATTATTGAGGATGTTCCAGTTCCAGAGGGATATGAGGTTAAGGAATTACACAAGAAGAAGTTGGTTATGGCTAAGAGGATTATTGCTGGTTCAATCAAGGATCACCTCCTACCACAGGTGTCTTCCCTAAAGACACCTAAATCTATGTTTAATTCCCTAACCAAACTGTTTGAAGGAAAGAACATAAATTGGAAGATGACTTTGAGAAACCAACTGAAGAATGTAAACATATAGAATGCAAAGACCGTCCAGTCTTACTTTACAAGTGTCTCTCAAATCAACGAACAATTGGAAGAAGTAGATGAATAAGTGGACAATGCAGAGACTGTGATGACCACCTTCAATGGTCTTCCTAGGGCATGGGACTCTTTCATTCAAGGGATTTGTGCTAGAAAGAAGCTAGTCAAGTTCAGTAGGCTATGGGAAGAATGCTCTTAAAAAGAAGCTCATATAGCAGCTTGAGAAGAAAATATGGGAAGTCAATATCAAGCTCTCACAGTAAAATCAAAGAAAACCAGAACTAGCCACCATAGAGGTAAGCACTCTCACCAGAAGAGTAACTTTAGAAAGCCTAGAGATATGTCTAAGTACATTTTCTATACATGTGATGAAATAGGAGACTTTGCTAGAGATTGTCATAGAAACAAAAGTATATCTCACAAGAAGAAGGGAAACAAGAGAAGACATCATGCTCATGCTACAGAGGATGATGAACCTTCCACAAAGAAAACCAGACAAGCCAGTGATGATTCTTCAAGTGATGAAGAATATGTTATGATTTATGGTCTCACAGGAACTATCACACATGGAAACAATTATTGGATATAGAAAGTGGTGCTTCCAAACATATGATAGGATTCAAGGAATCCTTTGCGAAACTATCTGAACATGAATCACCTCACAAGATGAAACTTGGAGATGACTACCAGTATCCAATAAAAGGTAGTGGTGAATCCTCATATAAGCTAGACTCTGGAAAGTCTATCAAGATGAAAGATGTAATGTTTGTACCTAGACTAAAGAAGAACCTCCTCTCCATATATGCATTGGATGAAAAAGGGATGAGGGTTTCATTTGTAGATGGCCAAGTTCTCATGTGGCCAAAGGGAATGTCTATTGATGATGCAGTAGTGATTGGGGAATAGGAAGGAGGACTATACAAATTGAAGGGCCAACCAAAACAAGTTTTGGGCCATGACTCGGTAGAACCAAATGAGCTTTGGCATAGAAGGCTTGCACATGTGAATTACGGAGCACTAACACTTGCAAGAAAAGTTGTTGAAGTTCTCCCAGAAATGCAAACAAAACATGAAGGTGTATGCAAAGGATGTGCGAAAGGGAAGAACACAAAGATGACATTTTGGAGTAGCGAGAGCAAGGAAAAAGGAATCTTGGAAATCATACACTTCAATGTATGCGGTCCAATGTCATCAAGTTCATTAAGCGGTTCTGTATACTATGTTTATTTTATTGATGATTTTTCTAGAAAGACATGGATATACTTTATGAAGAACAAAGATGAAGTATTCAACAAGTTCAAGGAATTCAAAGCCTTGATTGAGATCCACACTAAAAAGAATATCAAGACTTTTCGATCAGATAATGGCAGAGAATTCACATCAAATGAATTCAAAGAGATATACAATGACTCAGGGATTAAGAGGGATTTATCCACTCCATAAAATCCAGAATATAATGGGATTGCAGAAAGAAAGAATAGAACAATCATGGAAGCAACAAGGGCCATGATTCATGATAAAGATATTCCCATGCATCTAGGGGTGGAAGCTTCCAGAACAACAATACATGTACAGAACTGTACTCCACACATAGTACTCAAGAACAAGACTCCTGAAGAAGTTTTCTCTGGCAAGAAACCAGAAGTCAGCCATCTCAGCATATTTGGTTTTCGTGTATACATACACATTCCAAAAGAAAAGAGGACAAAGTTAGATCCCTTATGAAAGAAGGGTATATTTGTGGGATATTCTAAAATCTCAAAGGCTTATAGAATATAATTCCTAGGATTCAAGAAGATCAATATCAGCATATATGTAACATTTGACAAAGATTCAACCTACATCAAATCTAGGAAGAGACTGGCTAAAGAACCTGAAGAAACAAAAGAACCCAGAATTCATGATACAACCATGAACGAAGAAATTCAAGAAGAGGATCAAGAATTAGAACAAACTCAAGAACTTGTGGATCCACCTCAAGAGAAGAATCCTCACAAGAGGAAACCTGCGTGGGTACGCGAAATTATCCAAGGTGCAGAAAGAGATGGAGCTTCAAAAGAAACACACAGAGGAAGAAAGTGAACTAGGTCCTGCTCCAGTTATGTATCCCTACTATGTGACATTATTGATAAAGAACCTTCCAACTATGAAGAAGTAGGAGAAACAAAATAATGGAAGGATGCTATGATCGAGGAGTATCAATCGATCATGAAGAATGATGTTTGGGATTTTGTCCCAAGACTAGAAGGGAAGTCGATTGTAACTTCTAAATAGATCTACAAGATCAAGCATGCTGCAGATGGCATCATAGAGAAATATAAAGCAAGATCCATGGCTCCTGGCATCTCCAAGAAAGAAGGAATAGGGTATGAAGAAACTTTTGCACCTGTAGCCAGAGACACTTCCATTAGATTAGTACTTGCGATGGATGTAGTGATGAAATGGAACATACACCAAATGGATGTCAAGACTGCTGCTTTAAATTGTGTAGTAGAAGAGGAAGTGTATGTGGAGCAGCCACTTGGTTTTGAGACACATGATAGGGATTCTCATGTGTGTAGATTGAAGAAATCCCTGTACAGTTTGAAACATTCATCCAGGATATGGTACGATAGAATTGATGGCTTTCTATCTAGTTTCTACGTTACGAAAAGTAAAGCAGATTCCAACCTTTACTACAAGGTTGAAAAAGGTAAACCAGTGATACTCCTACTGTATGTGGATGATCTGTTTGTAATAGATATGGATGGGTTGATTGCTGATATGAAGAGGAAGCTTGCTGTCGAGTTTGAAATGAAAGACTTGGGTATGATGAACTATTTTCTAGGCATGGAGGTGTGGTAGAATGCAAATGGAATCTTCCTCGGACAAGGGAAGTATGTAGTAGAGATCCTGAAGAGGTTTGGGATGATGGACTGCAAGGCCATAACCACACCTATGGCATTGAACCTGAAGATATTGAGTGATCCTTCATCAAAAGTGGTTGATGCTACATTGTATCATCAAATGATTGGGTCCTTGATGTACCTCATGAACATGAGACCAAATATTTGCTTTGCTCTGAGCACCTTGATCTAGTTCCTGACAAATCTGAGACATCTTCACTTGATTACTGCAAAGCATGTTCTGAGGTACCTGAAGGGTACAGTTGATTATGGGATCAAGTACGAGGTGAATTTGAAGATTAACCTGAAGGGTTATGTTGATTCAAAATGTGCAGGAAGTGCCATCGATAGGAAGAGAACTTCAGGATGCTGCTTTAGTATGGGATCATGTGTGATCTCTTGGTTTAGCAGGAAGGATTCCTATGTGGCACTGAGTACAGCTAAAGCAGAGTACGTCATAGCTTGTTCAGCTATTTGTGAGGTAGTATGGATAAGAAAGCTACTATCAGATTTATTTTATCTCTAGTTGGATGCTACTTGTATATATTGCGATAACCAGAGTTGTGTGAAGTTGTCTGAGAACCCGGTGTTCCATGATCAGCTGAATCATATCGAGATCAAATATTACTATATATCAAAGATATGGTCGAGAGAGGAGCACTGAAGGTCCAGTATGTTGCGATGGACGAATAGATAGCTGATGTGTTGACGAAGCCATTAGCCAGAGTTAAGTTTGAGTACTTTAGGTAGAGGCTTTGTGTTCTCCAGATCGAGGTTCCCTCCAAGGGGAAATGATGAGTCCGAGAGCTATTCTGACATGGTGAGAGGATTAGTTTCCTTCCATGGTTAGATGTAAGGGCTGAGGCATTCTTTCATAGTGAGAGGATTGGTTCCTTCCATGTCATATGTGAGTGCTGAGCCATTCTGATGTGACTATAGGATTGGTTCCTACATGATCAGATATAAGTATTGAATTCCATTCTTGGAATGGAGGCACCTGGTCAGTTACTAGTAATACCCATCTTGGTGCTGAGATTTCATTCTCTGGGAGAATGGAGGCACCTGGGTAGTTACCAGGAATCCTCAGTCTGGGACTAAGATCCATTCTGGAGTGATGTGTTTACACATGGTTAGATATAAGTGCAGTTCCCTTCTGATGCGATGTGTTCACACATGGTCAGATGTAAGTGTTGAACCCTTTCGATGCGGTGTGTTCGCACATGGTCAGATGTAAGTGCAAAGCCCTTTTGATGTAAGTACTGAGCCATTCCGACGCGATGTGTTTACACATGGTCAGATGTAAGTACTGGGCCTTTTTGACAAGATGAGTTCAGATGTGAGTGTTGGGTGTGCCTTTCTTACAAGATGAGGTTAGATGTAAGATATGGGTGGGCCATTCTGACTTAGGGTCAGATATAAGCTCTAAAGAAGACCTACATGAAGGCTAGTGCTACAACCAACATGAAAAAGGGTTGGCTCTGTAGACCTTCCTTTGACAAGAAGAATCAAGAGATAGCACCATTCTGAGATAACACCAATGATGATGATCCAGATTTGATGATGATCCAGATGAAGTGATGATCTAGACGTGATGATGATCCAGATCAAGTGATGATCCAGATTTGATGATGATACAGTGATGATGATCAAGCAATGATGATCCAGATCCCATGATGAAGAAGACTTGAACATGAAGATGATGAGATGATCAAGTCAATACAAAGAAGAAGACCAGTGCTGAAAATTGTCTTGAAAGAATACCGTTCTAGTTAAGAGGGAGTGTTGATGTATTTGTAACTTCAGAATATATTCACTTGCATATTTCGTGTATTGTACCCTGATGTTTATTTTGGGTTGTACCTGTAATGTAATTGAGTCATTTCATGCCCCGATGTTCCCATCAGGAGGTTCTATAATGTAAAGAAGACATGTCAAGTCATTGTGGCTAATCCTCCTATTGTTCAACAGTTAAATTCCCTGTAGTTGTGGGGCCCTAGGTTTATTAGACTCTCCTATAGAATTCATCCCTAGTGAGTTATTGTCAAGTCAGGAATTAGTATAAATATAGAGTGAGCCTCTCTATTTATCACACACTCACTCACACTCAGTTGTAGCACATAGCTGAGGAAGAAGAAGTTGTTGGGGATAGAAACAAAGAGGCTACTGCTGTCGGGAGATCATGTTACTGGTTTCGAGGCTTTACTTTTGGTGTTGATTCTATCTCTGAGGAAGTTGTGGGGTTTTATCCTTTATGGTTTCCCTGAGGAAAATATTTGTGTTCATTGTCTCATGTGTTTTATTTTTGTTCTTATTATTCTCTCATTTAATATTCTAATTTAATACCATCTTAAATGATAAAAATCTAACAGCATCCGCGCATTTCATTTTCAACCATATTATCACCAAGTTTAGCATTCTGAGAGAGCTTGTCATTGACCATGGAAGGAACTTTTAGAACAAAATGATTGAAGATTTGGCTTCCAATTTAGGATATAAGAAAGAGCACTCTTCTTCTTATTACCCTAAAGAGAATTGACAGGTTGAAACAATGAATAAGTCACTCAAGTCCATTCTCCAGCAAACCATTCCACAAAGAAAGAATAATTGGCATATTATGTTGTATCTTTCTTTGTGGGTCTATAGAACCGTAGTTAGGACTGCCAATGGATTTCTCCCTATCATCATCTTCATGGGGTGGAATCAGTATTACTGATTCAATGCGAAATCCCTTCTTTGAAGCTAGTTGTTGAGCTTTTAATAGACACTTCCACATTGGAAGAGCATTTGGTCCACTTAGAGCAGCTTGGTGAGTAGCATTGAGATTCCTTAGTGGATCTAGAGGTTAACAAACATCACGTTAAGTTCCAATATGAAATATTTGTTCGTCCGAGGAGGTTTAGTGAAGGTGACTTGGCCCTTTTATGGGGTCAAGCTAAGGAACCCCTGGGGGAAGGAAATTTTAATCCCATGTGGCATGATCCTTACATGGTTAAATGTGTCATAGAGAAAGGATCCTATGAGTGGGTTTCTTATGAAGGGACAGCCTTGGAGGAGCCTAGAAATGGGCGCTATCTCAAAAAATACTATGCATGATCTTCAGTCAAGGATTATTTTTGTATGTTATTGTGCAATTTTGCATTGCATAGTTAGTTTTCCTAATAGTGATTGGGTTTGTTGATTAGATTTCGTTTCTTATGGAATATGTCGATTGAATCTTCCATTTACATAGGATTCACTATTGATGATAGCCTCCACACTCAAAACTCATCTTGGGCTACTTAGGTGATCTTGTTGGAGACATTTACCACCATACACACTCATTTTGGTCAATTTGACCACTATACTAAGTATTATTGACCCAATTGACATCAGTGGAGCATTAAATGACATCAGCTAGATCACACCCATGCCTACATTCAGTTAGCAAGGCTAACTTAGCCTTCTCCTACATTCGGGGAGGCTAACTGGAGCACTCAGGGGGTGATCTGAGTGTCATTAATGCAATTTATTGCTAAATGATGGTTACAATCAGTTAAACAGAGCAGTGAAGGCACCTCTCCTCATTAAATTGATTATTTAATGATTATTTAATCAACTAGAGTCAACAGGGGTGCCTCCAACCACTTCTGATGTTCAGTTACACTTCAGTTAACCTCATCGGGGTTAATTGGAGTCATTGAAGTGATACCACTTGATGGTTGGCTTGCTGTGACATTTGCTTGATCTCTTTTAGTTAAGACTCAGTCATTTCTTACACTTTGACTTCAATTAGGGCTCAGTTCAGTCAATTAGAGTTTTGATCAGTGGTTAACTTGAGTGTAGACTGTGGCTTACTTTTAGTTAATCTAGAATCACTCATTCAATTCGAATGACCTCCTTGGGGATTCGAATTGCTAGTCATTCATGCTTGCAGCATAACATTGTAATGTAAGTACTCATTCTTTGTGTGAATATACGGAGCGGCTACTCATTCTATAGCCCAATTAAACCATTTTCATGATTTATGTGTTATTAATCTTTGACAAGACTTGTGTTTAGTCCCTATATCATTGTGCAAGTTTAATATGGTATCAGAGCTCATGACGGGACAAAGCTCAATCTCTCTCAAAAAAGATTTTTGACAATTTTTTGCATGAAAATTAAGCAATAGCTCAAAAATACATCACTGCACTAGAAGCCAAGGCTTACCACTTAATATTCCTAGTAAACAACTTCTTGATCAATCTTGCTTGATTTACTATGCTGGGTGTGATGAAATCCTAAAATGTGCAGGTTTTCCAACCTTACATTTCCCTTTCTATTGTGATTTTCAGGTTTTGTATAGGTGAAGCATTTGCTACATCAAATCCACATGGTCTCCTCAGTAGATATTTTGACTCCATACAATTTCCACGCATGGAAAGGAGACATGGAGATTCAGCTGCGCTCCAAAGGACTCTATAGAGTCACCATGGACACTGAACCTGATCTTGCTTCTACTATAGACAAATCAATATTTTTGAACAAGAAGGATGAAGCATTTGGATTCTTGTGCCTCTCTATTTCCCGAGATCTTCTTTTCCATCTTTCGAGATTGAAGACTCCAAAGGAAATTTGGGAAAAATTGGAAACCCTATATGGAAATCAAGATGATTTGAGAGTTTACCAGCTCAAAAATGAATTAATGTCTCTACAACCTTCCAATTTCGAGACATTGAATGACTTTTTCACAAAGGTCAAGCACATTTTCTTACTCTTGAAGCAATGCAAAATGGAGAAGGTAGATGATTAGCTCATCCTTGCCATACTCTACAAACTTGGAGCTGGTTATTTAGTTATTGTCTCTACATTCCATGCGGGGAAGCTCACAACCCTCGGATGGAAGATGCCTACACTCAATGCCTTCATTGAGTCCCTAACAAGTGAACATGATAAGCTTGTCCAGATGGGGATCATCAGATCCTCCCATTCTCAAGTCCTCCATGTCTTGGGGCCCAAAGATGTGAAGGGTAAAGGAAAATAGCAGAAGAACCCAAAAACAAAATTCAAAGCTCCTAATCCTAGAGTTGAAAACCAACAGCATGATGAGTCTTCCGGGTCAAGGAAGAACAAAGGAAAAGGGCACCATGGAAAGGAAAAAGTCAAGTGTTCATACTATGGGAAGGGATTCCACCCTGAATATGCTTGCATGAAGAAGAATCTTGATGAAGCTACCTCTCTCCTTGAGATAAATCACATCAATATTCCAGAAATCTTTCAAAGGAGAGATCAGCAAGATCGGGAACCATAGCATGAAAAAGGTCATGCCCTCATGGCAAGCACTTCGAAGTCCAAGGCACTTTGATTGATTCTGGAGCTTTGAACCACATGATGGATGAAAGAGACTCCTTTTCATCCTTGGAGACTATAAAATCCATCCCATCCACATGGGAGATGACTCCACCATCATTTTAGAAGGACAAGGTACGGTTGATCTTGAGAATGGCTATTTTTCAAATGTTTTGTATGTACCGTCTCTGGGATCAAATATACTTAGTGTCTATCAAATGACACATACAAGAGTGCCTAAGAGATTTTATTTCATCCCAAATGATGTTGAGATAATAGATATTGCATCTGGGAAACTCATTGCTAAAGGCCTTGCAAAACATCATGCAAAATCCTATGAGTTCTCTCACTTTGTTGTGGATGCAAAGCCAACTACTCTTCTAACTCATGGGAATGAAGTTAGTAGGATATGGCATGAAATGTTTGGCCATATAAATTTCAAATATTTACAGAAATTACAGAAAAAATCCATGGTTAAAGGCCTCCCGGTCATCAAGGAAACCACTGGAAATTGCAAGGGCTATGTGATTGGAAAACACCGTGAGCACAAGTTCCATCAGGGGAAGGAAAATCGAGCTACATGCATATTGGGGCTGATACATTTGGATATTAGTGGTTCCATTCCTATCACATCCTTGAATGGATCAAGGTATTTTCTGACTTTTATTGATGATTTTTCAAGGTACACATGGGTCTTCTTTCTCAAAAAGAAGTTTGAAGTATGTGAAAAAATTTCTGAACTTAAGGCCTTGATCGAGAATGCCTCTGTGCTTAAGATAAAGATCTTGAGATATGATAATGGTGGGGATTATGTCAGTAATTAGATGCTACAAATATGCTCCCAAATTGGTATTCAGGTCCAACATTCAATTCCCTACACCTCCCAGTAGAACGGAGTAGCGGAAAGGAAGAATCGGTCTCTCAAGGAGATGACCACCTGTATGTTGGAATCAAAGTGGTTAGCTAAAAATTTGTGGGATGAAGCCATGCATGATGTAGAATACATTCATAATAGGGTACCACACTCATACATGAAAGGGAGGACCCATTTTGAAGCATACTTCGGACACAAGCCGGATGTGTTGATCATGTGGGTGTTTGGGTCCATTGCATGGGCCCGGATTCCACTTGATAAAAGAAGGGCTTTGCAACTGCAAAGCATAGAATGTATATTTATTGGGTATCTTGATGAATCAAAAGGTTTCAAGTTTCTATATATCAAAACAAAACATATCATCATTGAGATAAGTGTCAAGTTCGATGAGCCTCTTCAGGAGGTGGAACTAGTCAAGGAGAAAACTGCTAAATTTCCTTCCTATCCTACTGAATATTTGGATAATGAAATTGGAGGTGATGACCCCGATTTGTATCCTATTATTTTTGATATCAGTGTGCAGAAAACATAATATGTTGATTCAAAATATTAAGTGCAAAATCATCTTCTCACATGGCCTTGACAGACACTCTCCTCCGCAGGAGATAACATTGGAAATCCGGATGATCTAAGGAGAACTCGGTATGATTTCCAAAGAGCAGGTATTGCGCTCTCTTGTACTGATAATTTTCTGTTTGAAACTTGATATTTGATGAATATTTTAGACCCAAAATCCTACTACCATGCTCAGAAGGATCCGAGATGGCAAGTTGCCATGGATGAAGAGATGAATTCTCTTCAGAAAACACTACTTGGGAGCTAGTTTCTCTTCCTCTGGGAAGAAAATTGGTTCAATGCAAGTTGATGTCTCGAACGAAGGTTGTTGCTGATGGAAGAAAATGAAAATATAATGCAATGCTGGTGGAAAATTTTTTCTCTCAGGTCCAAGGTGTGGACTACCATCAGACCTTTGCACCGGTTGTAGAAATGGACTCCATCCGCCCAGTTTTGGTAATTTCGGCATCTAAGCACTGGGAAGTGCATCATATGGATGTTAAGTTAGCATTTATGCATGGAAATATTCATGAGGAGATATACATGAAGCAGCTTGAGGGCTACATCACTGATCAATATTTTTTTTGCAAGCTAAAGAAGTCACTATACGGGTTAAAACAAGCCCGAAGAGAGTGGTATTCCAAGATGGATGCCTTCCTTCTCTCACAAAACTTCCAAAGTTATAGATCAGATACAAATGTGTATTTACATCAGGTTCATGGTCATTTAATTATTATTGTTTTATATTTTTATGAATTATTGATCACAAGTAGCATAGTTGCTTCCATTTCAGCCATCAAAACTACTCTCCACAATGCCTTTGAAATGAGTGATTTGGGGCTCCTAAAACCATTTTTGGGGCTCGAAATTGAGAAAAATTATGATGGGATAATGGTCACTTAGTAAAATTACATTTAAGACCTGTTATTCAATTTTAACATGGCTGAATGTATGCCTACACCATTCCCTTTCCTTTCAGGGATCATCCTTGAAGAAGGAAAAAGCACACCTCCCATGGACTGCACTATCTATCGACAGTTGATCGGTAGAGTGTTGTACTTGACACATTATTGAACTGATATCTATTATTCTATGAATGATATATAAATATATATGTATCATCATCATGATATTCATTGGAAGGTAGCCAAGAGGATCCTCCAGTATATTCAGGGAACCAGGACCTACAACATTCACTATGCTGCAGACTCCGATCTAGAGATAGTTGGACACAAAAATTCTGATTGGGAAGGTGATTCTATTGATAAGAAGTATACTTCTAGATATGTATTCATGTTTGGTGGTGGTCCCATCTACTGTTCTAGTAAAAATTAGGCTGCCATAGCACTATCTTCAATAGAGGTCAAGTATCAAGGAGTGGTGAATGCTTGCTTCCAAGTAGTTTGGTTGCAAGGATTTATTTCATAGTTTGATCTTTGTAGTACTTTGTCCACTGTCCTCTTTTGTGACAATCAAAGTGCTATTAAGATATCCACAGATCTAGTTACTAGTCATAGGACCATGCATGTAGATATCCACAGGCACTATATCAAGGAGCTAGTGCATGACAGGACCATCATTCTGCAATACTGCTCGATTGATGAGCAAATCGACATATTCACCAAGATATTTTTAGAAAATAAGTTCATGTACCTCTATTTACTATTGGGGGTGAGTTCATCAGGATGATTCAGAATACTTTCAGTTTTCATCTTGAGGGGGGGGGGGTTTCCCACTGGATTTTCCCTCTTTTCCTCACTTAGCTTGTTTTTTAGCATTGCTTTAGTTTCAGCATTGTATAGGGTGACCTATAGCCTTAGTTTTCAGGGCCCTAGAATTTTTATGCATTTATCTTTTCTAACTCCTCCCGAGTATAGCTTAAGGGTGGGTGTTGGAGACATTTACCACCATACACACTCATTTTGGTCAATTTGGCCTAGTTAAACCACTATCCTAAGTATTATTGACATAATTGACATCAGTGGAGCATTAAATGACATCATCTAGATCACACCCATGCCTACCTTCAGTCAAGGAGGATAACTTAGCCTTCTCCTACATGTAGGGAGGCTAACTGGAGCACTCTAGGGGTGATCTGGGGTCATTAATGCACTTTACTGCTAACTGATGGTTATACTTAATTAAACAGAGCAGTGAAGGCACCTCTCCTCATTAAATTGATTATTTAATGATTATTTAATGAACTAGAGTCAACAGGGGCACCTCCAACCAATTCTGATGTTCAGTTACACTTCAGTTAACCTCATCGGGGTTCATTGGAGTCATCGAAGTGCTACCACTTGATGGTTGGCTTATCGTGACATATGTCTAATATCTTTCAGTTAAGACTCAGTCATTTATTGCACTCCAAATTCAGTTAGGGCTCAGTTGAGTCAATTAGGGTTTTGATCACTAGTTAACTTGAGTATTGACATCTGCGGCTTACATTCAGTTAAGCTAGACTCACTCATTCAATTCAAATGACCTCCTTGAGGATTCAAATTGCTAGTAATTCATGCTTGCAGCAGGACATTGTAATGTAATTACTCATTCTTTGTGTGAATATATAGAGTGGATACTCATTCAGTAGCTCGATTACACCATTTTCATGAGTTATGTGTTATTAGTGTTTGATGAGACTTGTGTTTAGTCCCTAGATCACTATACAATTTTTATAGATCTATACTCCTATAGGTCAAGTATTGTCTTCAAGAGGTCTATGTTTAGGACCTTCATCAAACAATGTTGCTAAATACATTGTCGTTATTGAATTATTGTGTGATGCCATTTCGCATGGTGTTCATTCTCTTGAGGTATGTCTTGATTCAAAGTTAGTGGTTTCACAACTTAATGACTTGTATTGTATTAGGAATCTGACATTATTACAAATATTCTTGCATGTTAGATTTCTAGAACAACAATTTGAAAATATAAAATACATTCATGTTCCAAGAAATTTTAATCTAGTTGTTGATTCATATGCTAACTATGTGTTATATTGGCATTTGTTTCACAGACCTTAAGCATATCACAAACACATTTCACACATGTAAATAGAATAATAATTGATCATGAAAAAAAAAATTCATTAAGCTCAAAAAGTGACATCATAATACATAAGTGTCATATACAAAATTGGGGCTTCTGAGCCACCAAAATATACTACATGGTCGTACAAAAAATAAACATCGAAGTATCTAAGCCTAAGGTGGAGGAGGATATTGATCATGATATCATACTATGGCTCTAGCTAGCTGGCAGAACAATTGAACCCATGCTCATGGTACTCCAACCACCTAGTGTTGCATGGCCTCAGGAAAGTTCTTGACTTGCACCATGGGTACCCTGTGTGTCAACCGAACAAAGTTAGTGTGAATTCTCTAGAGAGTCCGCTCCACATCCGCACTCATGATATCATCACCTCTTCCCCTTATTCAACGACAAGGAAAGCCATCTGGTCATCGTGGTCCTACATCTGCATATACATGACAGATTGTCACTATGTGTCATCACACCAAAATTATGTATTTTGATTTCATATATCCAAAAACATTAAAAAAATTAAATAATTCAAAAATTAAAAGTGGGTTTGGGGTTCTTTACCTATGTCTCCATAGGCTTCTCTTGGTGATAGGGGCATATCTAGGTCTTTGCAGAATTCTATCCCTACATAGAGGTAGTCATCTATGGTAACGATCTGTCTCCACCACCATGGAAAGAACTCTTCTAGGTAGGGGTTAGCCACCCTACAACTTCCCAGTCTATGCATGACATTAGCCCAGCATCACTGAGCTGGATTCCAGACTCCATGTGGAGCAATGTATACTCTAGGGCTCAACCTTGGAAACCGCTCAAAGAAGAATGTGCTTAGTATGCTAACAAACCCAAATTTCGGCACACTACCCTTCTTGCATTCACTGAGTTGTTGTTTCATGTTGCTCAACAGTGTAGTACTCCAGTCATATACTGTAGGCTACGTACACTCTACCGCATAGAACATCATAGGTCGTGAGGCCTAGTGGAGTGAATACAAACCTGCAATCCTTCCTAAGGCCAAGAGTATGGATTTTATCCCCAAAATATAAATCAAGTTTGTCAGGATTTGACTATCAACCTTCTCTATATTGGGAAGGAAGTACACATCAATGTAGTCATCTATGGTCAACCCTCCTCCTCGCCCAAGGGATCGGAGGTTCACCACCTCCCCTCATTGGTAAAAACCTATGATGAAATATATGTCCTCAGCCTTTATGTTGAGTGACATCCCATCTATCTAAAATGTTTTAGACTGTGGATCCCACTAATCTACCAGTAGTTGGGGTAGTCTTGGTTTTTCCCTCAAGCTAACAACACGCCAAAACTTGTATAATCCACATGCCCATAATACTTGTTGATCCATGATATCATCTTGAATAGCTTCCTCAACATCACCATGTTCCCTTTCTCCTCCACTCTAGCACCATCCTACAAAAAAAACCAAATTTTTCATCATGATTTTCCCATTAAATCCTTGTTCGTGGCCCTGTACGCGGGTTTCGAGGCATTTTTTGCTTATGGTTATCCTATACGCGAGAAAAATCCTAATTTCTACATGGGCTGAAATGCCCAAGTTGGGATGGCTCAAAAAAATAAATTGACCAATAAAATTTAAAAAAAAAATATCAAAATGAATGAGGGGCAAGGGAATCTACCTGGATCAAACATGGAGGAGTTGTGCTAGATGATGCTCCCATAATTGGCTTCAGATGTTTTGACCTCAAAAGCACTATGTTGGGTAAAAATTCAAAATGGTATAATTTTTATTTTTTTCACTATTTATAGAAAATTTTTGAAATTTTGTTGATGTAATTGTAACTTCCGAATGTATTCATTCGTATATCTTATGTATTGTACCCCGATGCTTATTCTAGGATGTGTCTGTAATGTATTTCAGTCATGTCATACCCCGACGTTTATTTTGGGAAGTTTCTATAATGTAAATAGGTCATGTCAAGAAAATGTGGGTAACCCTCCTATTTTTCAAGGGTTAAAGTCCCTGAAGTTGTAAGGCCCTAGGGTTGTTAGACTATCTTAGAGAAGTCGACCGTATGTGAGTCATTGTAAGTCGGGACAATAGTCACCACCATTGTATTAAGGGTAACGCTCCTTATTGGTTGAAGGAGGAAAATTCCCCACAATTTGTGTGGCACTAGGGTTATCAGACACTCCTACAGATGTCAGCTCTAGTAAGTAATTGTTAAGTGAGGCCGACATGTTGGAGTGGATTTCAAGGGAACAAAAGAATATAAATAGAGAGTGAGCCTATCTATTTATCACACACACACTCACTCATTTGGGTGCATGAGTGAGAGAGGAGAAGTTCTCTCAAGTGAGAGAGATAGAGACAGAAGCTGTGGAGATCATCTTTATGTTTTCAGGTTTTACTGCTGCCATTGGTGTTCATTCTATCTCTGGGGAAGTTGCGAGATTTTTTCCTTTATGGTTTCCCCGAGGAAAATTATTTGTGTCTATTGTCTCTTGTGTTTTATTTTTTTGCATGTTATTCTCTCAGTTAAAGATCCTAAGATAATAATGCTAGCTTGAATGATAAAAATCTAACAATTTGTACCCACTTTCTATAGTTTTTTATTGTTTTTGACCATTTTTGGACCGTTTGAAGTAATTTGATGTTGTAGGAATTAGGGATTTCTATGGAAAAGGAATTTTTGATTAATACTAGCATAGGATTTCTCTCCTCATCAAAATCAAATTTTAGAGACATGGATCAAGATTTTTGGTTTGGTGAAACTCTGGGAAAGTCAAACCCTAGTTTGTCCCCGAGTTAGAAAAAACCCTAAATACTAAAACTACTAAGTTTTGGTACATTCACTATATATCAATATTGAAGAAGGCTCAAAAGATAAAAATTGTAGAGGTAGAAGATACAATACTTATTTACATTGTGTCCAAAATTCAGCCTTATATTCGCTATATTCTGTGAGATATGATCCCTCCATGTTAGGGTCCCAGCCTCTTCCAGAATTCATCCCTAAACATGACACTTGGGGAGAAATGCTATATCTTGGGTTACCAAGGTCCAAATTAAATTTATGAATATTTAACATAAATAGCACGGAATTTCATTTCTATGGTCTGAATTTTAGACCCATAAGATAAAACAATGACACATGGTAGTCTGTACAACTTCGTTGTTCTGAACAGTCCTGTAATAGGCCATCTTGGGAAAATGATCATACATCCCAATTGGTGAAACATTGGGTGATAGAATAGGGAGATGGGATTCTACCTTCATGCAAATTTTTAGACATAGAGGAGTAGTAATTTCAGAGATACCGCAGAAACAGTAACAAGCATTTCTGCAAAAGAAATTGGAAAACTAGGGCTTCATGTTCCAGGAGCTTCCCTCCACTATTTTCAGAAAAGGAGTACATTGAAAAACTCAAATTGAAGATATATATATTTCTATCCAATTAGATCTGAAATATTCCAAGTTTTGAAAATTAGGGTTTCTCTGACAAACCCTAGATCAGCCAGCTTCGAAACCAGGACGGACACCTCAAATCAATAAGATCTAATCTTTTACTATTTGCATTTCAGGTTCTCATTTCAAAGTGATATATCACATCAGCTTGATGATAATATTGGTGAAGTTAACAAATTCCAAGCATGGAAGTATTTGATCTCTCTGGAGAAAATGAATTGGACAACTACATGAGTAGAGAGGTTCCAGTTCGAGAGGGAGATGAGGCTCAAAGCCTTACACTAGAAGAACTCGGTGAAGGCCAAGAAGACCATTTTTCATTCAATCATGGATCACATTGTACCACAAGTGTCTTCCCTAAAGAAACCAAAGATGTTTGATTCCTTTACGAAGCTATTTAAAGGGAAGAACATAAATCAGAATATGACTTTCAGAAAATAGTTGAAGAATGTGAAGATCCAGCATGCAGAGACCATACAATCATACTTTACGGGGGTCTCTCAATTCAGAGAACAACTTGAAGAGGTAAAAGAAGAAGTGGAGAATGTAGAAGTGGTGATAACCACTTTGAATGGTCTCCCAAGATCATGGGATTCATTCATTCGAGGAATGTGTGCCAGAAGGAAGTGATTCATTTCAGCAGACTCTGGGAAGAAGAAGAAGCTCGACTCATAATAAGAGAAGAGAAGATGGGAGCAACCAAAGATCAAGCTCTCACCATCCAAAGAAGATCCCTCAAGCGATGAGGAATACGAAGAACTCAACTCTTGAATAACCCCTTATCCATATTAGCATTTGGATAAGAAACGATGCTATTATGAATGAAGAAGATGTTGAAGCTAAAGGCTCAAGAAGGCGTCTACCCTTGAAACAAATAAAGATAAGTATTCAATTGTCATTTCATGATATTGTTTTGCATTTCTTTATATTTAGTTAATGTATTGTGCATGATAGAATGTTTGCATTAATGATAATATACTACTAGTATACATGTGATGGGTAAGTAGCTCATGGTTCTATACAACCCTCCATTGATACTTATCTAGAATGAAACCTCTTTGCTGACACATTGGATTAGTGCACAATCTCAATGTTGTCCTAGTAGAGATGGAAGGCATCTAGAAAGTTTCCGTGAGATATGGATGGATGTTGTAGTTGATAAAGTAGTTGCATGATCATATATTTATGCATAAGAATTTTTCATTATGGATATACCTTATGAAATGTTTCTAACCATACAACTGCATTTGACTTCTAGGAAGGATCGCATACATAATCACCTACAAGCAAAGAAGAATGACTCTTGTTTCGAAGAACAAGTCATGACAGTTCAAGATTAAGAACAATAAGACGAATGCAGTGACATCATTGATGCATAACCTTCCATACATGAAGAAGTAACCAAGAAGAAAGTTTCAAGAAGAATGATGTCTAGGATGCAGTATCGATACATGAAGAGAAGTTCATAGTTACATCATGCAGTAGATGGAAACATCATGGGATACAAGACAAGAATCGTAGCACAAGGCATAGACTACGAAGAGAGATTTGCAACCACTAGAAATATACATGACAAGAAGAATCATGTGTGCAAATGAAAGAAGGCCTTGTACGATCTTTGAAAACACCCATGGGATAACACATACATGAGGAGCTTGATGAAGACCTGAACCTTTGCTACAAGGTTGAAGAAAAAATTCTATAGAGGATGACAAGCTCTCAGATGGGTACAAGAAGAAATTTTGAAAAAGGTCAAGATAGAGGATCTTGGTATCCAATTATCCTAGATGGATACATAGAATATTAGTAGAAGGGAAAGCTACTTGTCACTCCTATACAAAATGTTTCAGTGTATAGAGTACGAAAGACAAAGGGGGTATGATGCTTCTCTTTAGAGGGATTGATTGTAGAAGATCCTAAGGTTCGACATGGTATGACATGATGGATAGATTACTGATCACTCTAGGCTTTACTGAGAGTAAAGTGGATTCCAACCTTTGCTTCAAGGTTGAAGGCAGAAGACCAATGATGCTCCTGTTATGTGTTGATGCACTATGTTTTAGGCATGGATGTGTGGACAAGGGAAGTATGCAGTAGAGATCCTGAAGAGGTTGAAGATGATGGAATGGAAGGCCATCACCACACCTATGGCATAGAAGCTGAAGCTATTCAGTATTGCTTCATCATAGACGGTTGATTCCATGATGTATAGTTAGATTATTGGTTCCTTAATGTACCTGATGAACATGAGACCAAACATTTCCCTTGCTGTGAACACCTTGAGCCAGTTCTTGACAGATCCGAGAAATGTTCACTTGATTGTTGCAAAGCATATTCTGAGGTACCTGAGGGGTACAGTTGATTATGGGCTCAAGTATGAGTCAAATTAGAATATTAACCTAGAGGGTTATGTTTATTTAGATTGGGCAGGAAGTGCCATGGATAGGAAGAGAACTTTAGGGTGTTGCTTCAGTATGGGATCAGGTGTGATCTCTTGGTTTAGCAGGAAGCAATCCCGTGTGGCACTGAGTATAGATGAAGCATAGTATGTCGCAGTGATTTTAGCTAGTTGTGAGGTAGTATGGCTAAGGAAGCTACTATTTGATTTATTTGATCTCCAGTTGGATGCTACTTGTATATATTGCGACAACCAGATTTGTGTGAAGTTTTCTGAGAATCCGGTGTTCCATGACAAGTAGAAGCATATTGAGATCAAGTACCATGATATTAGGGATATGGTGCAGAGGGGAGCAGTGAAGTTCTAGTATGTTACAAGGGATGATCGGATATTTGATGTGTTGATGAAGCCATTGGCTAGGGTGAAGTTTGAGTACTTGAGGGAGAAGCTTGGTTTTCACTAGATCGAGTTTCCCTCCAAAGGGAAGTGATGAGTTTGTGAGCCATTCTGACATGGGAGAGGATTAAGTTCCTTCCATGGTCAGATGTAAGGGCTGATCCATTCTATCATGGTGAGAGGATTTAGGTTCCTTCCATGTAAGATGTGAGTGCTGAGCCATTTTGATATGACTGTAGGATTGGTTCCTAGATGATCAGATATCAGGGCTATTTCCATTCTTGGAATGGAGGTGCCTATTCAGTAACCAAGAAAATTTAGTCTAGGACTAAGATCCATTCTAATGTGATAGAGGGATGTGTTCCCACTTGATCAGATGTAAGGGTTGAGCCATTCTATCATGGTAAAAGGATTAGGTTCCTCCCATGTCAGATGGGAGTGCTGGCCATTCTAACGAGTAGGTTAGATGTAAGCGAAATTGCCATTCTCTGGGAGAATGGAGGAACCTGGTCAGTTACATGGAATCCTCAGTCTAGGAATGAGATCCCTTTCGATGCGATGTGTTTGCACATGGTCGAATGTAAGTGAGGATCCTTTCTGAGAGGATGAGGTCGGATATAAGTGCTGAGCCATTCTGGTGCGATGTGTTTACACATGGTTAGATGTGAGTGTTGTTCCTTTCTGACAATATAGGGTTGGATGTAAGTGCAGAGCCATTCCGATATAATGTGCTTTCACATGATTGGATATAAGTGCTATGCCATTCTGGCGCGATGTGTTTATACATGGTAAGATGTGAGTGCTGGGCCTTTCTGACAAGATGAGGTCAGATGTGAGTGTTGGGCATTCCTTTCTGATAAGATGAGGTCAGATGTAAGAGCTGGGCGGGCCATTCTGACTTAAGTGTGAGATATAAGTGCTGAATAAGACATCCATGGAGGCTAGGCCTACAAGCAACATGAAAAAGGGCTGGCTCTATAGAACTTCTTATGATGAGAAGAATGAAGAGATAACATCATTTGATTGAGATACAAAAAGCAGTAATGATGAAGATGATTCAGTGATGATCCAGCTTTAATGATGATCTACATCAAGTGATGATCCAGACTTGATGATGATCCAGTAGTGACGATCCAGATCAAGTGATGATCCAGACTTGATGATGATCCAGCAGTGACGATTCATATCAAGTGATGATCCAGTAGTCACGATCCAGATCAAGTGATGATCCAGACTTGATGATGATCCAGTGATGATGATCCAGATTGATGATGATCTAGATCCATTGATGATGATCCAGATCGATGATGATCTAGATCCAGATAAAGATGACTTGAAGATGAAGATGAAGAGAACTCAATAATGATTCAGATGATACCGAGAAGAAGACTTGGGTTGATAAATTGTGTCGAGAGAATACCTTCCTAGTTACGAGGGAGTGTTGATGTAATTGTAACTTTGGAATGTATTCATCCATATATCTTATGTATTTTACCCTGATGTTTATTGTGGGATGTGTCTATAATGTATTTGAGTCATGTCATACCCCGATGTTTATCTTGGGAAGTTTCTATAATGTAAAAAAGTCATGTCAAGTCATTGTGGCTAACCCTCCTATTTGTCAAGGGTTAAAGTCTCCACAATTGTGGGGCCCTAGGGTTGTTAGAATATCCTACAGAAGTCAAACCTAGGTGAGTCATTGTAAGCCGGGGCAATAGCCCCCACCATTGTATTAAGGGTAACCCTCCTTGTTTGTTGAAGGAGGAAAAGTCCCCACAAGTTGTGGGGCACTAGGGTTACTCGACACTCCTAGAGATGTCGACTCTAGTAAGTAATTGTTAAGTGAGGACAACATGTTGGAATGGGTTTCAAGTGAATGAAAGAATATAAATAGAGAGTGATCCTCTATATTTATCGCACACACACTCACTCATTGGGGTTCATGAGTAAGAGAGGAGAAGTTGTCTCAAGTGAGAGAGAGAGAGACAGAAGCTATGGAGATGATCTTTATGTTTTCAGCTTTTACTACTGCCATTGGTGCTCATTCTATCTCTGAGGAAGTTGCAAGGTTTTCTCCTTTATGGTTTCCCCGAAGAAAATTCTTTTTGTCTTTTGTCTTTTGTGTTTTATTGTTGTGCATGTTATTCTCTCAGTTAAATATCCTAAGATCATAATGCTAGCTTGAATGATAAAAATCTAACAATTTTTAGCCACTTTTTATAGTTTTTTACCGTTTCTGACTGTTTTTGGACCGTTTGAACTAATTTGATCTTGTAGGATCCCGTGTTGAGTGCAGTTTGACCGTTTCTTTGACCCATTCATGGCTATTTCAGGTATTATGTCTAAACTAGAATATAGGTTAAGTTTTCACATCTGATTTCATTTTTCATAACCTTATGACCATTTCATCTTAACCCTAGGTACGTACCCATTCTATCTAGTCACAAAACCTTCTTGCTACTTCTTAGAAGTGAAAATATGTGAATGGTAGATCTTTCCCATACATGGGTTCCCTAGTTAGATCATGTTTTGCATTTGGTGCTCATGCCGACATTCCTCCTTTAGGGTGTGGGAGTCCTTTGTATAGTATCACCATGACTTTGATAAAGAGCTTCATACTCCTCTTGAACTTTATGCTGGCCTTTCCCCTGGGACTCCCTTATATATGTCAAGTTGTAATTGCATTATCATGAGTTTTGTTTGCCTTATTGAGCCTTATGTGAGCTTCCCTTACTTTGATTATAAGCCATATAGTCCAATCTTGTCTCATATCTAGCCAAGTAGAGCCTTTTTTCATATCTTTTGCAACTTGATTCCCCATTTTTTACAAGGAGGGGACCTTCCCCCGAGTCTGGTTATCTTGCACATGTTTCCTTGCATTGAACATAAGTATGTTCCACTGCTTGGAAATAGTTTTTTTTTCCCTTGCACTCATCTCCTCCTACATTTATAACTATAAAGAACTTTTATTCTTTTTCAATCTTTTTAAAATATCTGAAAAACTCCAAAAAATCGAAAAAACAAAAAGATGGATAGGAAAAGATGTTATGTTTGGTAGCATTCGAGTCCTATCGCCTTTGAATGAAGCACTATATATCACATCCATTGGTTGGGTTATTAGTTTGACTTTAGGAGCTGCACTAATTTCTCTGATTTTATCTCCATGAACTAGTTAAGTTTCTAGTCCCTATGGAGCCTTTATTGATCCCTCATGTGTCACAAAGATGTCCTAGTTTTGCATATCAAGTCTATGATACCTACATTTACTCACCATTGGCCTTTAATGTCTTGTTCAAAGGAAGTTGAAGACTAAGCCGATCATTCTTCACTTGTTTTGACTTTGCATGTCGGCCATTCCTAGTACTATTAATGGTTCGTGCACATCTTGCTTCGACATTATACAACATTGTTGAGTACCTCATGTTGGATGATGGGGGATGCCTTCATGCCCTCCTTCCAATATATTCTATCCCATTGAATTCAAATAATTTACTCTGGGATAGGATTCTAGATTCATTTGAGTGCCTTGAGACTTACAGTCATCAGTGGTAGGTTCTATCGCCATAGATAGTTTTGAGAATACATCAATGTCCCCTGATCGATGGAGTCTTCCAAGTGTTCGACCTCAACACATCTATTCACACTTATTGGATTTCACTCTAGTGCCTTGATTCCCATTTTCATTATCGGTGGGTGATCTCATGTCTGTTAACAGTATAGATTAATGACCAGTAATCAAATGATGGACTACTATATTCAACCTCGACACCTCTATTTGCATAGTAGGACATGTACTCATAGCAGTTTATGTAGAAGACTTTCCATATTGGTGGCATTCCACATATGCTACATCCTTCATCGTGCCAGTGTTCATGAGATTTCATCTCTTGTGATTTGATTCCAGTGTATGTCAGATATGTTCAGCCATTATGGAGATCTTGATCCATTGTATATCTTCAGCCATTATGGAGATCCATATCCATTGTATATATTCATCATGAATATTCTGATTTATTATATATTGTACATGGCGATGACCACACATGTCACATTTTGTATATCATGCCTATTCATGGCCATTGTACTCTTATGTATCTCAGAATGCTATATGTATTTGCAGTCATATGCAGAGATTGATTATTGTACTATACTGATGGATGGTTGGTTCTTCCACCTAGTTCTTCATCACTCCACTAATGGAATGGATTTTATAATGTATTTCGGCCATCATATTACCCCTATGACCTCACACATTAGGGGGCATCTGTTACAGCTGATTTTACCACACATGGTTAATTGCATATTTATGGACTTCCCTGTCCCTCTACAGACTCTTTAGACCCCATGGACTGATATTGTACCTTAGATGTTTCCGAGTTCATCCCTTAAAATTCTTATTTATTATTGTACATGAATTTTAACCCCCTACTTGAGTGTATACACGATATTGACCTCAAACTCACATACATCGGGATGTGTGCATAAATCCAAATATTTTTGGAGTTTTCCTTGATGTGTGTCCAAACCACTTGACTCTTGGCCTTCCATATGCCTCTATATCACTCAGATTTTACCCTCCATTACCCCTTTGGAGTGTTATATAAGGACCCCCTTGGATACATTGAAGAGGAGGAATTGAGGAGCAACGAAACTATAGTCCATTGTTTATGTTCCTTGCATATACTTGAGTCTGCATCCCTTTTTCCATTTGGATTACTTTGTTTTCTTCCTAATATTTTGTTTTCTTGTGATCTTTCTATTGAGAGATGGAGGATTGAGGTGGTGGAGGCCCAGGTGGAGGACTCAGTTTCTCCAGTTCGCAGATGTGCTGACAGAGGTTTTCACTTGTGTAATCTATGATTTGATTAATAGAAATATCTTTTTCCTGTCCAATGAATCCATGGATATGTTTAATTTTTTATACATTATTGATTATATATGCTAGAGTATATCTAACACCATATTATATAGCATGCGTGTCTTTTTTGTTGTTGTTGGGAGCAATTGCTAGTGCAAGCAGGATTGGAAAAAGCTCAATGGGAAATTACTTCAACTGTCTGGAATAAGGTATGATTCGAGATCCTTTAGTGTTAGATGTTTGGTTTCTCTTGCATATTGGAAAGGGATTGATTTTTGTGGTTTATTTTTCTGTTGTGGTACACTTCAATCCATAGGAAGTTTCTCTCCATAACACTTGTGTTAGTACTCCACCGAAACCTTCATTGCATGCATTAGTGCACAAAACGATATCGTTGTTTGGATCTGATATCTTTAGTATATGTGCAGTAGTTAATAATTGCTTTAATTTATTAAAACTGTCTTCACACTTTTTATCCAAGACAAATCTTTTTCCCTTTCTCTATAAGGATGTTATGGGATTCATGATATTCGAGAATCCTTCTATGAATTTTTGGTAATAATCCATAATTTCCATGAATGGTCGTACATATTTTACATCTTTGCGAACATGCCGTTCAATTATTATTTTTATCTTATTTGGGTCTACTAATATTCCTTCCTTTTATATCACATGACCTAAATACTATATCTTATCTTTATGGAATTCGCATTTACTGAATTTAGCATACATTTTATGTTCTCTTAGAACCTGTAGTATTATTTTGAAGTGTTCATCATGTTCTTCTTTTATTTAAGAATAAATTAATATGTAATCTATGAAGACGACTACAAATTTATCTAAGTATTTACTTAATACATTGTTCATTAAATACATAAAGGTGATTTGAGCATTTGTTAGCCCAAAGGGCATAACTACAAACTCATAATGCCCGTATTGGGTTATGAAAGTAGTTTTAAAAATATTTTTGCCTTTAATTCTAACTTGATGATATCGAAATTTCAAGCCTATTTTTGAAAATATCATTGCTTCGCATATCTGATCAAACAAATCATCAATGTGAGGAAAATGATATCTTTTTTTAATTTTCATTTTGTTTATTTGATGGTATTCTATACATAAATGCAATGTACCATTTTTTTTAACAAATAAGATAGGTGCTCCCCAAGGGATACACTTGGTATTATATAACTTTTGTCTATCACTTCTTATAGTTGAAATTTTAATTCGTTAAGGTCTAAAATTATTTTCATTCGATAAGGAGCCTTTGAATTTGGTAAAACTCTTGGTACTAACTCAATAGTAAGATCCAAATCTCTTTCTGGAGATACTCCTGAAATTTCTTCCGGAAAAACATCTAAGAAATATTGTAATATTGGAATATCATCGAATTTCAGCTTATCTTCTTTATCCATGTGTTTGTTATTTATTATATGTATAGAAAAAACTTTAGAACCTTTCCTTACAACCTTTTTCATTTGTAAAATTGATATTTGTTTAACAAAAAATTTCCTAGGTATCCCTTTGACTGTAATTCTTTCTCTTTTATCATTTGAACAACTAAACGTTTTTAGAAAACCATTTAAAAATACTTGATGTCTTTCCAGCCAATCCATACCTATTAAAACATCATAATACCCCAACAGCAATACATTTAACTTTATTTGAGTTCTAAACTCACTCATAAATATTTCACATCTTTCAACATAACTAAATAAATTTATTTTGGTTCCTGCAGCTAACTGAACCAACTTATACTTTTCAAAAAATTTCAAAGATAAATTGTATTTTTCTACAATGCTAGGTGATACATAGCTTAAAATAGCACCTGGGTGAATAAAAATAGAAACATTATGGTTTTCTATCATACCTTGTACTTCCACCATGGTGGTTTGATGATCAACTTGTCAATTCTCCAAAGATGCATTAATTCTGGGCATTTCATTTCCTACATCACCAACTATTTCTTCCTCCTGAATGGTATGTACATTGCTATAGTTTCTCCTTATATTTGGACAATCCTTTGCATAATGAGTTCATTGGCATTCCCAACACTTTATATGTTATTTTTTTTCATTTTTTTAGCATAATTATTACACATGTCTCTTCCTTTTGGTGCTGTAATGTTTTGATGTGTTTTATCTTTAAAATATGTTCCTGGAAAAGTATTCTTAGAGAAATTCTCAGAATTATTTCTGAAACTTTTATTATATTTAAAACCTTTAATTTTTTTATCAAATTTACTCATTGTTTTGTTTTTCTAGTTAGGTATGCTTTCTTTCCTATTTTTACTCTATTCATAGTAGAAGTTAGCTTTTCGCATTGCCTCTTAAAGGGTCTTTTCACTATCAAACTCAATTATGTCCTTGAAGCTAGTAGGAAAACAACTTAAAAACCCCTATATGTTAGGTTTTTTCTCAATTATATACAGTACATATCTTAATAAGCTAAAAAATTTACCACTTAACTCTTTCATTGACATTTAACCTAGTTTAAGTTCATAAAACTCTTTAGCTCTTTCTTCATAATAATGTTCAGATAAGAATTCCCTTTTAATGTATATTTTAAAGAATCTCTAGGTTAGATATTTTCCTTTAAGGTTTTTGACCCTTATTATATTCTGCCACCAGATGTAAACCTTTCGAGTTACTTTGTAGATAGATATCCGGTATTTCAGTATATCAAAGTAGTTATAAATCCGAAAGTAGTTTTTCATACCCGATATCCAAGCCTCGAATTCTTCACCTTTTTCTACTTCTCCATTAAACATAGGATGTTTTATATTTTTAAATTCTCCCGATATTTCTTCATGGGGTTTATACTTCCTCTTCCTAGGACCTTTGTCGCTTTGACTACTTTCACTAGTGTATTTTTACTTTTCTTTGTCCAACCTTACTTTAACTCCTGAAAAAGATTTACTTTCACTACCAGAAAATTTTAATTTCTTACCCTAGTGTTTGTATGATACTATTCTAGAATCATTTTCATACTCCTTTCTTTTATCTTTGCCTCCATTGTGTATTTTTTCTAATAACATCTGATTTATTTCTTTGTGAGCTTGTAAAATTATTTCATTATCTTCTTTTACAGTTTGTAACTAAGCTCTTAAATATTTCATTGTTTGAATTAGTTATGAGGGTTGATTATTTAATTCCACATAAATATTATCTGGGTTATTGTGATGGGATTCATATTCAACAAATGCTTCAACTCCTTCCATTTCCTACAAAATACAAACTTATATTTCTGTACATAAATAGTTTTAAAACATGATCAGTATATTTTGTTTCATGTTTGCATGCGAGTGATCCAATCAGGCCTAGTGTTTGGAAATCACTCTGATACCACATGTAACATCTCCAAATTTTTATTTTTTATTTTTAAATGGAGGTATATCTGTAAAATGTAAAGTAAATGATGAATATGATTCTTAAACTCGTGCTTAGTGCTTTGTACATTAATATAATGCATCCAGTATGGTAATTTAATAATGTGACCTATAGTTATAATGAATTACTATTTTACTTGTCATCAAGAATGTCATGTTCACTTACAACATTTATCATTGGTGTATTTATTGGTTATTTTTCTCTTAATATTTGTTAGCCACAATAATGATGGTCAAGAAGAAAGGGACATGGTATTACTTAGCTTAATAGCTAAAGCATAAACCATTTACTTCATGCAGGTGATTTGAGAAGGGCTCTCATCTTATTAGGGGCCATCTCCAAATCTTCTAAACTAAAGAATACAAGGGGGACCTATATACATAGAGAAAGAACATCTTAATTAAACCACTACTATGCACCTCGTTAAATCATAATTTATAGCATTCATAAGGTGTAGTGATGGCAAGAGATATTCAAGGATTTGGAAACTATAGAGTTTTTTTGGTTTTTTGGTAAAATCAAAACCGTGGCATTTATGGACCACGTGCTTGAATTACGGCCTCCGGTTAGAGGTGATAAATGTCATGTCATAAAAACTAAGGGTTTATCTTGTCTCTGTCTCAAATTTTTCTCAGCTTGGTTTTTCCTCAGCTATGTGTAAGAGCTTAAGCTTCTATCCTTTCGGATCTCGACATTGGTTTTGATATTGTCTTGTAGGACCTCGGCCTCTTCTTGGCACTTGATACCTCAAGCTATATAGTGCCAAACCTTGGCCTTGATAACATTTCTCCAACTATAATGTTTGTTTGTAGTCTGTGTTTAAAACTGCGGGCTTCTTTGGAGAGCCGTCTTTGTCATTGTTGCTTCGAGTAACGTATGTCTTCTCGATTCAGTTTTCACATTTCCATTTTCATTGATCTATATGACATATATTTATATATATTTGACGTTAATGTAATGTCATTTGCAAAGGGTTAGACCATTCTCTATGAAGGAAACAAGGTCCTAGCTTTGGTAAGACCTGCACCTGCATTCCTTTCTCATAGAGTTTTGAGGCTCTGCAACTCCATGGATCTACGACTATGGAATTTGGAATCCATATCCGCATTCTCTTTTAATGAACCACAAATGGTAACCCTCGAATGGTTTCAACCTATGACATAAAATACTAGTTGTTTTTCCTTTTGTTAAATATTGTGCTCCCTTTGACCATGGAGTTTGAGGAAGATGTATGTAATGATTAGATTAATTTGAGTGTTTGAACTCTTTACAAAGCTTTGTATACAAAAAAAATTTAAATGGTGAAAAGAACCAGCACTGCTAGGGTTTTATGAACTTGTGAATTCCCCTCTTAACTGTTAATGTAATAGTTTTACTTTGCAATTATCATTTTTGTCTTGTAATATATCTCTATCATGGCTATACTTTTAAAAGAAAAGGGTCATGTGGCCACTATGCTACTTTTTAGGTATATAAGGTTTAACAAAGAATTCGATGGGTGAGATGAATGAAGTCGTAAGGCATGTTTGTGGAAAAGAGTTGTCCGCATTGCTATAATTTCCCTTCAATGATTGTACTAATGTTAGAATTTTAGTGGAAAAATCTAAAATGACTTACAACCTAACACATCATGTCATAAGCACTATGTAAAGGGTTCTTATTTAGGTTATTACTCTATTTGCTAAACAATATTTTAGCTCTGTGAGTCATTGATAGAAGTGTTTATGATATTGTATTGCCAATAGTCCTCAAAGGTTTTTCATTTGTTTTTTTTAATTTCAATAGATTTACAAAGTAGAAACTATGATGACATTCGCCCTATAACGATGTTGCGACCTACCACCTTTCTTTATTGAGTGTTTGTCTTTCTGGATAAAAACTATTGGTTAAAGTAAAGAGTCGTAAGGCCATAAAATACTGATTTTAAAATAGTTATTTCCTGCAGATAAAATTTCATTTAAGGGTTTCAAACTCTTATACTATGGATAAATCCTATTGTAGATTTATAATTTTATTTTGGCTGAAATGGTCATGATAGGTTTTGTGGTTGTGACGGTTTTTGATCTTGTGACTAGTTGGTTACTTACTCTGTTTAAAATATAGATTTTTCTAAGGTTTAGTTAGTGTATCTTTTATGTTATTATCTAAAACCCTACATTAAATTAATGATTTAAATTGTTTAGTTATTTTAGAGTTGTAGTTTATCATAATTGAAAATAAGCCTTTTGACCAAATTATAGTATTACTATGAATATAGCTATATATAAAATATACTTTGTATAATCCTTTTTGTCGATCAAGAGAGATTATATATATCTTAGAATACACGTTTCTTTTTTATTATTAATTTAAGAGGTGGATTCTATGGATTCTTGTTAGCTAAACCCGGTGGGTTTGAGTTGGTGAAAATTTTAATTGATTCTTTAAAACCCTAATTATAACTTTAGTTTTAAAGTAAGCCTTTGCGTTGTAATGAAGTTTTCCTTACTTTGATCGTAAAACATGCTTTCAATGGAGGGAGAACTAGAAGAGTGAATAAATAATAAAAAATACTAACTAATGATTCCGAAATAAGATAAGTGCCAACTAATAAGGATTTGTTTAGCTCAATTTGGAAATTTAATACCTTAAATAGATGTAGAAGTATATTAAGTGAAAACTAGATGAATAGAATGCATTGTTTAGAAAAGGTTATCCTACATGATAATTGCAATGATTGGACTTAAAGATAAATAGAATAACAAAATGAGAATAACTTCATAGGAAAAAATATCTACTTATAAAGAAATTTTATTAAAATATAATTACCATTATTTTCTGTAAAACTAAGGCATATTTCATAAACAATAATATAGAACTAGGATCCTTTTAACTAGTTCTAAATTAAAAATCCATCAACATTCATAAACTTCAGATACAAATATAGAATTAAATCACAGATAAATAACAAGACATTTTAGAACCTGTATAATTTGTAGAAGGGGGAAAATACCTAAAGGATACCATTCCTCCCAACCATATCCTAAAAGAAGCCAAGATCACTTGCTTGAGGACCCCCGAGCATGTTCACTAAACGACTAGGACAAAGATGCCATGTAACATCCCACACAAAAATCTCTACAGCTTAGCACTCAATACGAGACTTAACTCTGAGCAATTTCACCTTACCTATCCCCTCATTGAATTCTCTTGTGTGCGTAAATTTTCAATTTCGAGTAGTCACAAGGTTCATTCACTTCGATTAGAATTTAGTGAGCCTCCTCCTCAATTCGATGGTATTTATAAGATTTCCTAGGTTGTTGGGTCAATTTTGAAATTAAATGAGCCGTCTGCTCCATTCCTGTGTGAGGGAACATGACCACAATTTTAGGTATATTGCTTCTTGCAACAACTAGAAAGTGAAATGCTAGTGGTGCTACTTGTCATTTATCATTTTACAGCTGCTCATTCCTCCTATTGGGTCAATGAACACTCCTTCAAGAGTCTCTTTTGGATAGGTGTCTCTTCATTTAATTCATTCTTAACCAACTTGGTCATAAAAACCTTACAATAACTTTTAGTATAATTTTTTTTTTCAGATAAATAAAAATATTTATTAGTTCTATGTAAGTTACAATTTTCATTTATTTATAAGTAAATAAACATAATATAATTTCACTTTTATTAAGTAAACTAGTTAATAATGATTATTTTTATTAACTTATAAGTAAATAAAATAAAATATATAATAGATTTTATTATATAAAAAAAATTGTATCTTGAGATCTTATAAGACTCTTATCATATTTTATTAAAAAAGTCTTATTAGACTTTTTTCACATCACTAATATATTCCCATTCGCGTTAATTTTAGAGATTTAGAAAGTGAGACAATTTATACTTCAGTTCACATAAACAGGATCTGAGGATCTTTAGTGAAGTTTAGATTCCTATAAAAAAATAATTAAAAATTTAAACAAAAGAAAGTTATGGTATTATGTGAGAAACAAGTGAAAAAAATTAAAAAGTCAAACACCTCTAACATTTTGATTACTGGGTTTTTAAGTGTTTGAAATCGGTTTCTCTCCTTTTACTCTCAAAATATTTGAGGGAAATCAGGATTCACCCATTGGCATTCTCATGGGGAAGGACAATCCTATATTTCTTTTAACTTAACCTCTAGTTTAAAGTCTTGATTTTAATTTTTGTAAATATTCTCATTTTATTTATTGTATTTTTGTACATTGATTTTATGGGTTTGAAGTTGTAATGAAGTGATGTTTGCATTATTATTCTAGGTATAATTATGTGGATAGGAATTTATATATCTTCTATTTTGAATTTATGGGTGAGTGCAAGCTAATGAGGCTTACTTTAGGCCCGTTAGATGCAATAGAAAACTAAAAAATCAGACATCCCTCAACTTACTTTGATTTTTTTGTGGAAATTGAACCCAGTGATAGAACAATTACACTCACAACAATTATTAATTGTACATGCAAAATCACTCACAAAAGAGACTGAATATGGAGCTGAACACTAAACTGTATTGAATAAGTGTACAATAGCCAACCCTGTTAAGTCATAGGCTGCCACAATAAATAGTTACATAAAGGATTCGAATGCATGAAGAGGCAATTCGAATCTAGTCAAAAGAAGGCTTACTAAATCTAAGCAAATCCTCCATAGGTGGATAAAGCAATTTCCAAAACTGTCAAGGAGCTCATGAATTGGAAAAATCACTTAGGAAAGCTAAAAGGTAATGGAAGGACAACTCATATATGCTTGTCATAGGAGAAAAGAGTGGAGGATGTGGAGGACCAAAAACTAGTTAACCTCACCTAGTCAAACTTTCCCAATTGCCTTAAAACACTGAAAAAGAAGGCAATAAAGCAAAAAAAGCAGAAGGGCGCTTAGGAGGCTAGGAATAAAGAAGATTTGATTCCATGAGGTTTTCCAAGTGCTCCATGAGTCAAAATTAGCAAGTTTGACCACTATGGATGTGTAGATGACAACTTGCATAAGGTGGAACATGGAAACTAGGCAAACAAGACAAAAATGGATTAATTAATGTCTAAGGTAGCTAACTATGGGTTGATTATTCTAACACCCCCCCTTAATCCTGACTTATGAGTAATATATCAGAAAATTATAGGGCCTAGCAACAAGGCTTAGTCACCCTTTACATACTGCATGTCCATATAACCAAGGAAAGAGGCAAAAACCCAGTGGAAAAATCCTCCCTTAAAGATGGACTGTAAAACAAAATTTGGAAATGTTATCTTCACTCATGCTTCGCAGCATGATCAGCAATCCCCAGCAGTGATTTGAGATTGCTGAAGGTCTTCTCACAAAATGCTTTGGTGAAGATATCAGCTACTTGTTCTGAATATAAACAGAAGAGTATGCGAATGGTGCCATCATGCACAAGCTCTCTGATGTAGTGCATATGGATCTCAATGTGTTTGGTTCTCTGCTTTTGAACTGGATTATTGCATATTCGAATGGTACTTTGATTATCACAGTAGATAGTAGTTGAGTATTCTGATTCAAAACCACACTCTCCAAGTAACCCCTGCAACCATAAACATTGAGTTGCTGCATTTACAACTCCTCTGTACTCTGCTTCTGTAGATGAGATTGCAATGGCACTTTGTTTCTTGCTTGACCGGCTGATTGGCCCTTCTGAAAGCATGAACACATATCCTGACGTGGACTTTCTGTTTGTGCTATCATCTTCCCAATCACTGTCAGTAAACCCAATCAAATCAAGATCAGATTTAGCTTTATAGAAGATCCCATGTGTCATTGTTCCTTGAACAAAGTTAAGGATCCTTTTGGCTGCTTTCCAATGGATCTCATGAGGCTGATCCATGTATCTAGAAGCCACACTTACTGCATAAGAAATATCAGGTTTAGTATGTGTAATATACAACAAACATCCAATCAATTTCCTATACAGTGTATTGTTTACCATAGGTGAAGAATCAGCTTCTTCAAGCTTCACTCCTGAAAGGAAAGGAGTCTTGCTTGGCTTGCAATCCTTCATTCTGAATTTATTCAGAAAATCAAAGGCATACTTGGATTGGTGCACCTTGATTCTAGCTTTGGTTTGAGCAATCTCAAGCCCCAAGAATTGGCTTAAGAGCCCGAAATTTGTCATGGAGAAGGCTTGGTTCATTGCACCCTTTAAGGAAGCAATCTCATCCTTTGAGCTTCCTGTAATGAGGAGGTCATCAACATATAACACAATGATCATGAATGAACCATTAATCAACTTCAAATATACATTTGGATCTGATTTGCATCGAACAAAATTCAGTGATAGCAAGAAGCTATCAATCTTGGCATAGCAAGCCCTACGGGCTTGCTTAAGCCCACACAATGACTTCCTTAGCCTACACACAAGAGATGGTTTAGTAGAAAATCCTTGAGGCTGCTGCATGTATATCTCTTTAGTGAGATCTCCATTCAAAAAGGCACACTTTACATCCATGTGATGTACCTCCCATTGCTTTGAAGCTGCAATGGCTAAGGCTAGCCTGATGGAGTTCATCTTTGCCACTGGTGCAAAGGTCTCATTGTAATCTATGCCATGAACCTGTGAGTAGCCCTTGGCTACCAATCTGGCCTTGTACTTTATATTTGAACCATCAGCAGCAAATTTGGTCTTGTACACCCACTTACACTGAACTAGCTTCCTCCCTGGGGGAAGATCAACCAGCTCCCAAGTGTTTCTCTTCTAGAGTGAGATGAACTCTTCCTTCATGGCTACTTGCCATATTAGATCTCTTGCTGCATATTCATATGTCTGAGGATTTGATTCTACCATCATATAGCATTACTCAGCAAACATAGGATCCTTCCTGCACAGAGCACTCTCAAATTGAGATCTAGTCCTCCTAGGGTCACTAGGATTTCCAGCTAGCTCTCCTGCTGGATGAATGGTATTGGCTGCCCATTTTGGCCTTGTAGGGCTATTAAAATCTGCAATAAATTCATCACTATCAGACATATCAGAATCAACATGTTCAACAATCTCTTCACTTACATTCATAGGTTCTGGTGGTGAAGAGGCTTCTCCAACTTCCACTGCTGCTAGGGGTTCTTCTTGAAACTGAACACACCTTTAAATGAAGGCTTTGTTTGTGCTCAAATTTATCATCTTGTACCATTTTGAATCTTCAGAGTACCCAACAAGTAGACACTCTTGGCTTTGGGGCTGCAAAGCCTTCCTCTTTTCTGTTGGAATTCTAGCCCAAGCCCTTGAGCCAAAAATCCTGAAATGGGTCACATCTAACTTGTGCCCACTCCATGCTTCGAAATGATTCATACCATCCAGCTATTTATGAGGCACCCTATTCTGGATATAGGATGCATAGTTTATAGCTTCGGCCGAGTACTTTGGTGGCAAAGTCTTAGCCTCCATCATGCATGTTTTCATCTCCTTCAGTGATCTATTCTTCCTCTCAGCAACACCATTCTGCGGTGGTGTGTAAGGGATAGAATACTGCATCTGAATACCTGCATTTGCACAATATTGAATAAACTCATACTTGACATACTCACCACCATTGTCATATCTGAGGACCTTGAGTTTCCTCCCAGACTGGTTTTCAACCAAATCCTTAAAGACTTTGAAGAGGCCAAAAAATTTAGACTTGTGTTTCAGGAAGTAAACCCAGCAATACCTAGAAAAGTCATCTATGAAATTCAATGCATATTTGTCCTGACTCATGGACATATGAGGGAATGGGCCAACAACATCGCTGTGGATCAACTCGAGGGGTGCAGAGGTTCTCTCATGACTAGCTCTCTCAAATTTATGCTCTGGGTGTTTTCCTAGGATGCAACCTTGACAGATTCCTTTGGAAAATTTTATCTTTGGTAAGCCTATGACCATCTCTTTTTCACTAAGATCAGAAAGATACTTGTAATTTAGGTGGACAAATATTTCATGCCAAATCTTGCTTGCCTCATTAGGATGAATCAGAAGAGCAAAGGGGTTTGAGTATGGTAGGAAGTGTGAGAACATGTATACCTTCAAAGTATGATTTGCAACTCCTTTTGCAATGACTTTACCACTTGATATCTCTGTGATCTCAACTTCATCAGGGGAGAATATGACCTTCTTTGGAGACCCTATGTGGGTCATCTGATACACTGATAAGAGGTTGGAGGCAAGACCTGGAACATACAACACATTGCTGAACTGACCGTGATCAAGATCAATCCTCCCTTTTCCCAAACTTTCAGTGAGAGATTCATCTCCCAGTACTATTGGTGGACCTTTCGACATGTCAAGTGAGGTGAATGCCTCCTTGGTTGAAACCATATGTCTTGAAGCTCCAAAATCAATGAAGAAACTAGGTGAGCTTGATGTGCCAGCAACCAATGCATGAACTCTCTCTTTGTCTTTTGAACTTGATCCTCCTTCCCTCTTCTTTGAGTTGTCTGGAAGGGAGATGCCATTCTTCTCCATGAGTTGGGTCAGCATGTCTATTTGCTTCTTCATGCAAGAGCTCTCAGAATGATTTCCCTTACTGCAGTATGTGCACTTGCTCATTTCTCCTTTGTTCTTCTTCTTTTGGTAGTTCTTCTTGGAACCTTGAGGCTCCTCCAGAGACCTGTTCTTGTCTCTCTTTTGCTCAGGTGGCATTTTAGCTTTCTTTTTGCTTTTTGAATCCACCCTCGAACCTCCAGCAACCAGAGCTTGGTCTTTGGATGGTTTGATGGTGCCCATCATCACCAACTTATCTTGTTCTTGTGTGAGAGATTCCATGAAATCTGCAAGGCTAGGCATCTTCCAGGTTCGAGCTGTCAACTTTGTGGCATAAAAGGTCGAAACAAACACTGAATAGTCAGGGCCAAGCTTTGAGAGTATGGCCAAGACTAGCTGATCATCCTTCTTTTCGATCTCACATTGTTTTAGCTACAAAACAAGTGCTTTGAACTTGGAGAAATAGAGTTGCAGGGATTCAAAGCTATTTGGACTCAGGGAGATCAGTTCATTTTCGATTTTATGTCCCCTCATCTCATCTGTATTTCCAAAAATATCAACAAGATTCTCCCATACTTCATTCTGTGATGTCAATCCATCAAGATGGAAAAGGAGGTCTCTGGATATACTCAGACACAAGAGACCATAGGCCTCATCCCTCTTGTTGTGCCATTTTATCTTCTCTGCAGCTGCATTGAGCTCTACTTCTGTTGCCATAGTCACTCTATAGAGGCCTTTCACTCTCAACAGTATCTCCATCTCTTCTTTCCATTCAAATAAGTTAAATGGAGTCAAGATGATGTTCTGAGATTGATCCATAGCCCAGAAATTGTCCCTGCTGTCAGTAGAAGGCTCACAATCACTGATGTTGAACCTGCAAAACAAATTGGAAGGAGAGAAATTGATCTAGAAAGGCTCTGATACCAAGTTGAAATTGAACCCAGTGATCAAACAATTACACTCACAACAATTATTAATTGTACATGCAAAATCACTCACAAAAGAGACTGAATATGGAGCTGAACACTAAACTGTATTGAATAAGTGTA
>LPNX010218959.1:90591-109009 GCA_001517045.1 Pseudotsuga menziesii
GCACATGCTATGTAAGGGGTTCACTAACTGAATTCCCCATGCTAGCATTGTAGATAGCCACCATACTTATATTGTTCTGAACTCTAATGGCCCTTTCGACCTGTTGAGTCCAGATTTGGTCCCTTTTTAACCACCTTCAATCACCTTTCTTCCCTTGTTTTACACTGCTTAGCATGCCAATCAGACTGACTTTCTTCACTTTATTCCTTAATTTTTCAAGGTAAGACTGATTATTATTTTACCTTAGTTAATGCTTATTCTTGTGACAATTAAGGCTATTTATCTCTTGAAATTGTGCTAATATGTGTGATCTATGAAGATAATGTGAGATGAGCAGAATGCAGGGGATGAAGCTGAACAAGTCTAGGGACGAGGGGTGGTCGTGACACAAAAAGGATCCTTCATCTGCCCCTCATCTATGGAGGCACGTGACATTCCAGTCAAGGACCGGTCAGAGAAGCCGCAACAGAACGAGCTATGATCGAGGGATCTTCCCGATAGCTGCTCGGATATTATGGCGATCTGAGAAGATCGCTACTTCTGGGCCAGTCAACAATCTTCTTGTATTTTCTATAATTGTATCATGCCACGTCTTGTAACAAACAATGTTATTCAGGGCGCCTGAAGATCAGAGATCTTCATGGCTGCCCTTTGTAATAGGATGGGATGTTATCACTTGTAGGTATAAATGCAGAAAGATGTCTCGGCCCAGGGGGTTGAAAAATAATTAATTCATTTGTGTATTAACGGCAGGAGCAATCTGTAATAATCCTTTCTTTTTAATACAAAGAGGACTGCTGGTTTAAGGGAGCTGTACATTGTTCATCCAGCGTCTCTGTGTGAAGGCTGGGCCCGCCTTCCGCAGAGATTGCTGAGTTAAGGTAGGATCTTTCAATTTATGGTTGTGTGAAGTTTCATTAATTACATTTTCTGTGTGCGCAGCAGTAGTGTGTGTGATTTACAGGATTGCATTTCCCAAGATTGATAACTGTAACAGCGTGACAGTCGACTGAGTAGTAATCTTTATGCAATTTATTTATTAGCTGTGCGCAACTCTGTTCATCTCATAGTTCAGAATGACATCCCATGAATTCTGTGTAATTCTTTGATTGTTATAATTGTTGATTCTTATTTCTGCAATTCAATTCTTAGAACAGCTGAGTGTGATCTGTCGCAATTGAATTTCTAGATTATAGTTAAATTATGATTATAGATTCTGAGTGTGATTAGATCAATAGGAAATTCCATCGAATTGAGCAGTGAGTAGAATTTCCTTTCTGTCAGTAATTGTTGATTTCATTTCTGGTTGATGCATTGAAGGAAAGGTTGAATTCGTAGAGTTAAAAGATTTGTGGGATCACACATAGTTGAGGGGATGAACATAGTTGTTTAAGAACAGTATTCACTACAATGATTTGGTGTTTAGCATATATTGTGCACTTACCCTTTGAAACAAAAGACTTCCTCGGGTTGACAATGAATATCGTAAGCTCTGTGTGTTGATAGTAACTTATCTGCATTTAGGGTGCTCGACACGACCTCCATTACATCAATGAAGATGTCACGTCCCCATCCCTCCAAGCGAGCAGAGAGGACACAAACCATGGCTTAAACCACCCAGGCTAAGAGCCCCATGAACATGCATAGGTATAAAATTTCTGAAACAGAATGCTTAAACAAAAATTGAACTAAAATATGCACACATAATTCTTTATCATGCACAGATGCAATTTAATCCTCATACACAGTTGAAAACAACAGCATTCATACATGCATGTATTCATTTAACATGTTCATCAATTTCATTAACAGAAATTAAGATTGCAGAAGTAAAATGGATAAAATCACTTATCTTATGATGAGCTTGATCCACAACCAACTACGGCGTTGCAACGTTCCACCCAACCATAGGCCAGCGTGCTCCTTAATCTCTCAGTAGTGCTGTCACCCCCGAGTTGGGCATGATTCTCCAAGGAATAAGGGAACTAGCAGGCTTACACATAGCCATGGATATACAAAAACATAGCCAAGCCAACACAGTTGGGTTTATCAGGCCATTAAGGAGCTGGAGAAAGCAAATTGCTAAGCTGGTGAGCTCATTACAGATCCAAGAACACCTACACCAGAACTAGCCTGACCTCTAAAACACCCAAACACACCCAACACAAGGAATCAGTCCCTTCTCTGCTACACAGTCCCTCAGGACCTGCATTCCCTTCCAGTGCTATTCAGGGGTGATGGAGAAGAAGGCCAGCCCTCTAGCTCTATCTATGTGGTTTCCAGCCACCAGGTTTATCAAGCAAATCTAAGCCAACATCTCTGCTCCTCTCACAGTCTGAAGACCAAACATTGCACTCCGGCAATTAATTTAGCTGTCATAGATTAAATAGGGAAAAATATTTTTGAGTCGTTCTTGGCCCTCTCATGGCCAAAACGACTCCCAATAATCGATTATACAGTCCCAACTAAACAGTAAACATGGGGGGGGAGAACAATAGTTCCAATCTCAACATTAAAATGACAAAAATTACACAACCATACCGGTCTGTAAGGAGGACATACAGCTGAGGACATGGATGGCTCTTTTTAGGAAATTGTGGGTGAAAACGCACAGCTCTCAGCTCGCTGTATCAGCTGGAAACCAGGAAAATTCCTGTGTGTGAGGAAGCAATTTGACCCAGTGAGGAAAGGAACAGACAATGGAGGTCCTACGTGACGAAAGCAGCTCCGTTTTTGCCCGTGGATGAACAAACAACAGGAAGGACGCGAAATTTCAGTGCGTGGGTGTTCAGCAACTCGTGGAGCCAAGAAAAATGTCTGCGTGAGGCCAAAACCGCCAAGAGCCTGTGTGTGAGGAGAAAAAAGACAAAATCGTGGGTAGAGTGGAAATTTCCTGCGTGAGTGAAGTCAACAGGGGTGGAGTGTGCGTGGAGGCATGGACTGATAGTCCTACCACCCCACTCCCAAAACAATTAACTACCATAACTTCCCTCAGCTACTAGCAGAAATTATGAACTGAAGGTGGTTAGGATAAAACAAAAGAAGATGACACATGGGTTTTTCCCCCTTTTGGCTCAAAGTTTGACAAATCCCCCCCCCCCCAACATCCTTATCCTTGGGAAAATCATGCCCCATTCGATTTAGTTGCCGTGACCGTAGCTGGTTGCATTCATTTTAATTATAGATGCATATTTACATGATGACCAACATAATATATGCTGCATGCCCCGATATACCATCGGTGACAAATTTAAATCCTAAACATAACGTGACCAATCAATGGTGGGGCCTTGGCCTTTAACTCCACACCATGATCATTTACAATATACACATCATATACATCTAATGTAACGGGGTCAAAACCGGGGCATTACAGAAGAGGGTCCGACTAATTTAGGCCACAAATAACTAGGTTTGGCTAATGATAAGGTAGTTGAAATAATTGAGATCAAACCTTGGTTATGTTCCTACCATTATGTTGCCATTTTATCTTTCTTGTTAACAAATTCAATATGGAGTCTGTAACATGAATGGAACTCTTACAAGGCTCTTGTCCAATGTGAACTTGTTGTAATTGATTCCACTTTGAGGTGATTTCTTTCATTAATGTCATTTCTTTGGAAACATAAAATAACAGAAGAGGCTAAGTCAAAATTGGTAATATTTTATGACAAGTTTAGATGATTAAATCCTTTCAAGGCCATATATATGCACTTTCTATGTAAATATATGCATTATCTAACATTAATTAGCAAAATCATTTGAATCTAGCAATAATTTGTTAACATTCCATTTCACCTACTAATAATTACATTTTTCACCATGATTACTTTTTTAATATCTCTACTATGAGGTTTAATTAGTGATTTTATAATTAAAATAGATGTTACATATGAAATCTTGTGGACTTAATAACTTAATTTTTAGTTTTGTATACTCTTTGAAGTTTGAAGTTATATCTTTAGAATGGAGATGTCTCAAACACCAGTGCAAATATCCAACTTTAGGGTGTTGACCCCTATCTCAACCATTAGACAACATTTCAACAAACTTTAATCTTAATTCTCTTAAAGCTCAAAATTATTTGGGTGCTAAGAGGATTACTACTTTTTAGATTTCTCTAATGGATTTCTTTTCCCGTTACTTCCCTCTATACTAAACAAATATATTGATAGTAAAATGCATTTACCTCTTCTTGGTTGGAATCCATTATCCTTCTCGTTATTTTGATAGTAAAAGATCTTAGAGAATGCATTGACTAAAATCTTCAATTTTTCAGAGGCATGATTGGGATCACAAGATACCTATAGTCTTATGGGCTTATCACACAACATGAAAAAGGTTGACAATACAAACCCCATTTAGATTGGTTTATGTAAAAGGCGTCGGCATGCCATTAGAATATATTATAACTAGTATTAGAATAGTTATGATTACTAAGATGATAGATGTTGGCGTAGTAGAAGGAAGACTGCCCCTACTTGATACAGTTGGAGGAAGATCATTTTATCACAGGTTATCATCATCTTGTTGAGATGGGTGATATAAGGCTTGGAACAACCACCATGTCAAGTTCAAGTTATTTCACATAGGTGATTTTGTCCTCCTATATGGCAATAAATTTTTGAAGCATCTTGGAAAGATCCGAACGCACTATTTGGGACCATATGTTGTCATTCATATCACCAGTGGAGGGGTAGTCTAGTTACAAAAAATAGAAGGTACACACTTGGACGGGTTGGTGAATAGAATTCCCCTGAAACCTTATCAATATAGTCGTACTTTGCTTGACTGAAAGGATAGTGTCTGTGAAAAAAAATAAAGAAAAGTTGTTTATACAGTTTTGTGGCAAGTTTCTAGTTTTTTTTATAGGTTTCAATATGTGTCAAAAGTTTAAAAATTCTATTGCATACTACACGTTTGTCGCAAGTTATGGTTGGAGTGTATTTAAGTTGAAGTAATAGGATATTTTGGTGAAAATCCTTTTGGTCACATCTTCCATTAATGTATAATAAATACATGCTTTTATGTAGGGTTAAATGATGGTTTCATTGGCGGTTGATTGAAATGATAGGAATGATTTCCCCATGTGACAGAATTAGCCCCCCCCTTTTCCATTTATTGTAGACCCACATGATTAGAATAATTCCAGCATGCAGAACCTCTTTCATCTTTGAACAAAAGTCTATTGATCCATTTGTGTCCAATTGAGAAGTTTCTTGAAATGAGTTATTTTTCTACAAACATTTTTAAAAATAAAGCCGTATTTTGTAATGGAAATCCCTGTGTCGAGTACCACCATCGTTCAAGGAACATACATGGAGGTTCCTCTTTCCATTCCCATCATTGAAGAACCTACAAAAGTTGTGTTGCGACTAGTGTCGATCAATCTTCCAAGAAGGAAGCAAACGATTGGTCATGGATTTTCTCCTCAATAAATTTTCAAAGATACCCACTATGTTGAAGCATTAGGATCTGGGTTAGCGACAATGTTATGTGGATGCATTCCCCCAAGGACATATGATGCTACTCATGTAGCTATTCACAAGAATGTTAAGTATTCGTTGATCAAGAATCTATCCCAACAGGAGTACATCTTATGGTAGAAATTCTGACAAATATGAAGAATATTGGATTTGCGGATCACGATCTATGAAATTTTCTTGAACTGAACATGTCATGGTATATGGCCTATATGCAAGTGGTCAAAGGAGGTCCTATTCAACTTGTTCCAATGGAGTGGGCTTGCAACCTAAAAAAGTCGAGCATCTTGTCACTTATGCACATGCCCCATTTTGGTCGCTCGACATAAGTCAATATGTGTGCCAGAAAATTGTTTGTTTACTTCCATGAAAGTTTCCTCTAGATGGATCGTTGCATTTCGATGGATGTCAACATGATTGTTTCAATCACTAGATTTCCTCTTGTTGGGGTCGACCCAATTTTGTTCTTTGCAAGAAAGGATAAGGTCTTGGTCCTAGTTGGTTGGAAGAAGGATAAGTGCAATCTCTATCAATGACATGTATGTTCAATTCACAGTGAAAGTGTTATCCAACAAGCTACTTAAAAAGATGTGATCAAACCATTACACTATGAGTACAATTGTTGCATCCTAGAAGTGTTATGCGGGCATGTAGATGAATTGGTTGACCTATATGATGAATGAACTACTAGTTATTGCTCTCGACACTGAAGAGAAAGGTAGTCACTTTGCCTATTCATGCTTTCTAATTTTAATATCATTTTTCATGTGCATCGAGTCGCAAAACTAATAGGGGATGAACATGCTTATTCCATGCCATGGGGCATAGTACAAGAACTTGATGTACTAGAGGAAAAATTCACACTGACAAAATGAAAAATACCATTGAATTTTATTTACATGATGATGCTCTGAGGCATCACATTGAGAAGCCCTCACACATTTCTACCGTAAACTGTCCATCGATATGGAAATATCATCATATTTTTTGGGGGGCTCACCACATATATTTCCAATAGAGGAAACACCCCGAGAGTCGATGCTTGACCAAAAAAATTCAGTCGACCAATGAAGACATTAAGACATCATCATTTGGGATTAGACAAATATCTGCTGAAACAGGTATGACGAATCCAAGAAAAGTTGCAAGAAATGGAAGGCTGATAAATCCTCTAGAGATGGTGTGCTTAGAAACTATGATTATAATTTGATTGATTATTAAATGATAGAATTGGATAATGAAACTCACTATAAGATCGATGAACATAATACTTACCTGGTTAGTGACATCAATGATTTACTGCAAACTCTCTATGTTGCAGTATAAGAAGTCAGAGTAGAGATTAGTCGATATCCATTCCATTCATAGTTGCAAGAAGATGGTCCTTATGAGGATTATATAGTCGATGTACAATCATCCTAAAAACTAAAAAATATTCAAGTGTCTCCTATGGAACTTGATTTTGGAACACCAAAGCATAACAACATGATCAAGGACATTGGTAACGTAAGTGTCAACTTTTTCTATGATCCCTATGTTTCTACTGGATAACATTAAATAGGTTGCAGTATATGATATCAAGGTGAGAGAGCATGTCGTAGTTGAACAAATTAAACATTTAAAAAATATTGTTGCATGTTTCAAGACAAAAATGCAAGATACAAAGCAGAAACCATAAACATGGAAGTAATGCATGCAACAAAAGGAGCAACTTGTCACGTCGACAAGCCACAAATTTACACAAGAGGGAATTAAAAATGGAATTTTCCCAATATTAAATTTGAGCTCACGAGAACCTATGAATAAAAAACAACTCACAAGTAGATCTCACAATAAAATTTACTCAAAATATGATATGAAACAGTCCAGTAATGATTTGCAGTTGTGTATGCTTTCACTAATAAAAAGTAAAAATGGATAATAAATCCAATGTAATACACTGGTATTAATAACCAATCAATTTGAATGCATGAGAAAGGAGTTAAAATTAATCAACTCAACCTAACCAAATGAATAACTAGACATGTCTAAATCACTATTAGAGCCTAACTAGTTAGCTCCAGTTATCTAAATCATTGCCTCAATCAGTTAGAATTAGTTAACTAATATAACTGAATGTGGTACATGAGGAAAGGAACCTTCCCACATGCAGTTAATTAATGACTGGTGCTAACTTAATGTAACTGACTCCTAACTAGGCTTAACTAGTCACTAACTAAACTCAACTGAAGGAGGTTGGTTCTAACACTCCCATTGGATCCTAAATTGTAGGGATTGGTCTAGGAGGCATCGAAAGTGATGCATGAAAGTACAGTCAATGGAAGTTATCCTCAACTATTGTTCCCCAAACACTAGTAACTGGTACATGTGGCCCGATTAGGCCATGTGCGCCCAATGGTGCTAGTGACTACACTCAAAATATGATATGAAACACTGCAATAATGATTTGCACCTATGTATGCTTTCATTAATCAAAAGTAAAAATGGATAATCAGTCCAATGTAATACACTAGTATTAATAACCAGTCAATTCGAATGCATGAGAGAGGAGTTCGAATTGATTGAATTAACCTAACTTAATGAATAACTAGACATGTCTAAATCACTATCGGAGCCTAACTAATTAGTTCCAATTATTTAAATTAGTGCCTTAGTCAGTTAGAATTAGTTAACTAATCTAACTAAATGGGGTAGGTGAGGAAATGTGCTTTCCCACATGTAGTTAATTAATGACTAGTGCTAACTAAATGTAACTAGATGTAACTGACTCCTAACTAGGCTAAACTAGTCACTAACTGAAATCAACTAAAGGAAGTTGGTTCAGACACCCCCAGTGGCTCCTAAATTGTAGGGATTGTTCTAGGAGGAACCTAAACTGATGCATGCAAGTGCAGTCAGTGTCAGTTATCCTCAACTAGTTTTCCCCACACTCTAGTAACTGTTACATGTGGCCTAATTAGGAAATATGGACCTAATGGTGCTAGTAACTAAATATAGACTTAAAAGAATCCTAATTTATACATAATTGACCAAATTGGAAAAGGGATAATTATAATACTAAAACCCCCCGTGAATGCTAACCTGGAAATTTTTTTGGCCCTGGTAACTAAGACCACATGGGAAACAGGGAAAACACCACATGGGAAAAAATCCCCCCCTCAAACTAAGTAGGTAAAATCAAGATCAATTGTGCTCTTCTGTGCACATGTATCTTGGGTCCTGGAATGTATACTTCTCCATCTTATGTCTAGAGGATTATTACTCTTTTCATGAAGAATAATATGCTCAACTAAATTATAAATATAGACAGTTGTTGGATGAAAACCAAACCCATGTAGAGAAACTGAAATCAATTGATAAGAGAGAAAAAGTGCTTGAGTATTCAAGCCATGTGCAGAAAACTCAAGAAACTAATATGTTGCAGCCTTGAACATAAAAACATGAGTGGTGAAATCAGACCCAAGTGTTAGGAGCAAGTGTCTAGGATGATGCAGAATGTGTTCCTCTTTACTAGTTTTGTGAGGAGATGAGCATGTGACCAAAGGTAGAGAATCCATGGGAATGTGGAGAGTGAATGATTGAGCTCCGCAATATGATATAGCTTCAGAAATAACTAATGATTCAGAAAATAAAATATCAGAAAATTCACAAGAGGAAACTAACATAAAATCCCCAACAACAAATTTAAAGAAGACTTGCAATACTTGATTTTTCACACCGAAATTGGTGAGAGCAGCTACAAGCATGACTGGAAACTCTCAAAATTTAAAATTTGAACCAAATAATATCATATCAGATCTAAATAATTTCATATCATATCCAAAATTATGGTCCACCGAGATTGCAGATGCACAATTTTCTCCTTCTTCAAAATTGTAAATATTGGTGCATGCAATCCTGTAGGAATTTGCTGGAATGTCTAGATCAAGGAGAGCGAATTGATCACTCCTACAATCTGATATTTTTTCAAAAATATCTAAGTTATTATATATCTACACACCAGTAGAAACATTAGAGGGAGAGAAATCAAATCCATTAGAGGAAATTTCAAATCAAAATGGGCCTTTTAACTTTGATTCAAATTCCATGTCATCATGTGTTAGCCAATGAAATTGCTTTAAATTTGAAATACCGTATAGGTATTAAATACCTTTTTAATATAAATTTTGGGATAGGTGTTAGTGCCAAATTTATATTGGAATCAATCACTAGCAAATTTATATAGGTCTTAAACACTTTTTTAATATAAATTTGCTAGTGATTGCTTCCAGTTGTCTAAATCAATGCCTCAATTAGTTAGAATTAGTTAACTAGTCTAACTAAATGTGGTAGGTGAATAAAGGAACCTTCCTACATGCATTTAATCAATGACTGGTGCTAACTGAATGTAACTGGATGTAAATGAATGTAACAGACTTCTAACTAGGCTTAACTAGTCACTAACTAAACTCAATTAAAGGATGTTTGTTTCAACACTCCTAGTGGCTCTTAAATTGTAGGGATTGGTATAGGAGGTGCCTAAATTGATGCATGCAAGTGCAGTCAGTGGAACTTAGCCTCAACTAGTGTTTACCACACCCTAGTAATGTGTACATGTGGCCCAATTAGGCCATGTGGACCCAATGGTGCTAGTGACTAAATATAGACTTAAAAGTATCATAATTTAGACATAATTGACCAAATTAGACAAGGGAGGATTATAATCCTAACACCTAGAGGCTCAATTTATATGGGTTAGGGAAGTAGCTTCCGAACTCATCAAATGAATTTTAGAGTTAGAGGAAAATATGCCTCCTAGTGCATGTCCTAAGATACTAGAGGAGTAATGAGTCGCTTTGTTCTAAATAATATGCACATGTTTTTCATTCTTGGGAAGCCTTGATGGATGATTTGGAATTGGAGAAAATCATACACCACATTCATACCACTAAGGAAAATATAACCAGGATAAAAAAATGCATTCAAGAATTGGTTGCTAGTTGAGAAAATGAGCAACAATGTCGAATTTAAAACATTGAAACATCATGTCTCCAAACTACGAACACAACAATAACATTGAAATGGAATTTTCACATAACTGTAGGCCGAAGCAAAAAAATCTATAAGGACCATGCATCTGGTCCACAAGAAGGTGTGATGGGCAGTAGATGCAGAAGAGGTTGAAAATTCAGAACGTATTAGTTCTGAACTTGTTGAACAAATCAAGAAATTCAAAGAAGATGTGTGGAGACAACCAAAACATGTGATGAAAATATTTTAGGATTCTTAGAATAAACTTGATGCAATAGATACATATACCTTAAGTGGCTCTAGATGAGCCAAAAATAAGTGTTGGGGGGATGTTATCCCTAGAAAAGCGCATAATAATTTTCTCCATGATTTTGAATAATTTTGATTCAAGGCGAGCAAGGACGTGACAAAAAAGGGGACAGTATGGCAAATATCGGAATTCGAACCATTGTTGAGGAAACAATAAATGTAAACTAGTCTATTTTGGGAATGGGCATGAATGTAAATTGGGATGATAGAGCCTTTATAAATGTAAAGATATTTCTTGGGTTAGTTAGAGAATCAATTGATTGTTAGTTTAGATCTAGTCAATGGTTAAAACAAGATTTGTGAAAAGTATATAAGTTCAATCCATAATGTATGTGTGGATGATATTCATATATCTCAATCTTGAGAGAGAGATAAAAAAAAAGATCTTGAGAAGAAGAATACAGACAAATAACAATACATTAGACCATGAGAAAGATAAAGAAAAAATCATATGTTGTAAGAACATATTAAGAGAAGTCTGTTGGAAGTGTTCTCATACAAAAATATTTCTAAATATTACTCATGGCATTTGAAAAGCACTTTTGTGATTTTCCCCGCATGGGTTTCTATGTTAAATATGAGTGTTTATGATGTTTGTTTATATTGTACATGAATGTTTATGAGTTTGTCGCATTTATACTAATATAATACTATGGAATGTTGATAAAAAATATGGTAGACATGATTTAGATAATTATATTTTATGTATTGCCTATGTATCGATGACCGAACTTCTTTACAAGTTTTGTCTATGTCGACAGTAGTACATTCCTCTTCTTTGGCCAAGTGAATTGTGAATATTTCGATGAATAAATCCTCTTCTATAATCATATAAGCATGGTTCTCACATTCCCCATAGGTATCTCAGGTGAGACTTCACTTGCGTCGTAGGTGTTTCTGGTAGACTACACTCTGTCAGGATGGTGCCCATGGTTTTGTTGGATGGGTAGGGAAAGCTGAACCTAGGCTAGTGGAGTCGACACCAACACACATTCACCATTATTTAACTTGAATTCTACATAGAATTATGCATTTAATGGAAAAATATTATGAACATCTACAAGCCAATATGCATTACAATTGTATGCTATCAATGTCGTAAAGCAATCAATTCTATCAACATATGAAATTTTATCACCTTAAAGCTCATGAGATAGTCATGAATACCTATATAATCTCCAAATCATAAGGTAATATTTCTTACTTTGTTGTTTACTTAATGTCCTTTGGTTTCAACACATATAAGAGGTAAACATGCTAGTCATTATGTCAATTTGATTTTTTAAGCATAATGTTTCGACCAAACACATATCTACAACAAGACATCTTCTAGTGCTTCATGATCATTTTTATGCAATATGAAGATAGATAATAAAATTGTTCCTCCCTTTTAATTGTTCCTAAGCTTAATACAATTCTTCGTAACATTTAATACTGTAACTAAATCAAATGGTCATTACCATAAGATTCACGTGGTAACTAATTAGGGATCTTATACTTCTTACTCATACTTTATTTAGTTATACATGTCTTTATTATTCTTTCCTTATATCCAACTATGAAACTATACATTCAAATAAATATCTCTAGTGTATTTAAACCATTTACATGATTCAACAATTTAGCATAATATTGCAAGTACTCTAGTAAACCATCATAAATCATAGTATATGATATGTAGAATTATTATCACTAAGTTAATCAGTTTTTGCAAACAACTTTTCATTCTACTAACAATAGTTGATAGACTACACAATATAGATATACACATGTAAGTCCATCAGGATGTTGTGTTGTTACGATTATCTGATACCACCTGTAATATATCCAATTTCCTCATCACTATTTTTGAAAATTGGGTATTATTTTTTTCTTAACTTCATCTAAACATGAAAATATTATCCTTGTTATTAGTAGGATAGTGTAATCATTAAACATATGCCACTAGTAGAAAATGAGAAATTAATGACTAAAAAAATGACTAAAATCAGTCTATAAACGACTATTTTTGAGTCGGTGACTAATAGTAGCAAATTACCACTATCTTATAGCTAGTCATATTTCACTAATCATTAATAGCTTGACTTAGTAGTCACTGATTTATTCGTTGATTTAGTCATTGATTTGGTCATTGATAGACAATGATTTAGTCATTATTTTAGTCATTGATAGTTAATGATTTAGTCATAGATTTAGTCATTAATTTAGTCACTGAGTTAATAATTGATTTAGTCGCTGATTTAGTCACTGATTGCAACCATTAATGACCAAATATACGACTAAATAAACTACTAGATGTTAACATATTAATGACTAAGCTAAATATGACTAAGATACGAGAAATTAGCTACTAATAGTCGTATATATGTGAATTTAGCCATTTTTGTAGTCACAAATTTATGATAGGGCACGGAGGAATCGAACCACCAGCCTCCTACCAATAATTAGGCAGGTGCTCTACCATTGAGCTAGCACCCTTTAAGAAGTTGTTATTGCTTGACAATGATGATATTCAAACAAATTTATGATAGATATCAATCTACAACTACATAATTATTACTATTAGAACTTACCAGTAACTAGTATTTATCAAAGTAGTCATTTACGCAGTGGAGAATTGTAAATAAGAAGGAGTTGCGTTGGATGATTTCGCAAATCTCGATGTTTCGATCTATACTATGGGAAGGGTAAGAAAGCTATTGTGTCCCCATTACACCAATCACAACAGGCATGCGTCGCTCCAAAGAAAACTGCACTTGGGCTTCATGTGAATCCCTTGGTGCAAATGACATGGTCAAAACATTTCTCTTCAAAAGTTATGCACCCCATCTTGCCACCTAAGAATTCCATAAGGATTTCAGATAAGGGCATATCCTCAAACTCCATAAATCATTGCAAAAACAAAACACAGGACTTATCACCAAACTTTGCCACCCGTGCATATATATAGTTGTCATTAATAATCTTGACTAGCTTAGGGAGGTATTTCACAATTAATATTCATCATTATCCTTTGTAAACTTGCTAGAGATGCCAAGTTTGTTCACCTGCTATCTTGTTTCTCAAAGTCCATTTCTTTTAGCTAGAAACTTGAGGTAGAGTTGATTTATGTTCATAACTCACCTATTGACATAATTATGTCTACAAGATTTAATATTTGTATTTTCATTTTTTATTGTAGGATATTTATTATTTAAAATGTCAAAATCACAAGGAATAGGGAAGCTACGTTAAATTGGGAAGTTGAATAAAGTCCCAACCCTTGGAAAGATGTAGATCCAATGTTGCTCATGGATACAAATAATTTAATTGGATTCAAAGATGACCTTGAGTGCCCAAATACATGTATAGAATGTTCGTCAATGGAGACTTCCATAAGGACCATGATGACTTTGAGGTTTTTTGAAATATCAGAAAGCACATCCTTTACTTGATTGCCGCCAAACCAATAATATTACCATATAACGATGTTGTCAAATCGATATTCAGACACATTAATCTTGGAATGAGATCAATCATAAGTGAAGGTAGGGTTTCCATAGCTTATTTACAACCCTATTCATTCAAAATAATGTTCAAGCTGAAGAAAATTCAAGTGCTATTGAACAAAACGTTTCTGGATGAGTACAGAGCCAAGGAATTCAATCTAGTAAAAAAATTGAAAGATTGGTGGACTGAATATAAGGCCTTCTTAGAAAAGAATAATTGGATGTATTCTACACAATAATTGAGATACCCATATCAGTTTATGAAAACCATGATTTTTATGTTATATGGCAAGGAGGGATCCTCTCATTTTAAAATAGAGTGGAATCTATTGGCACATCATGTGGTAGACAAATGGCATGATTTCAATTGGGTGAGCATCTTGTCTGTCAATCTACTGTGCTTCACTAGGGCCATTAAAAAGGTATAAGGATACAAAAACCAGATTTTTTACATGTTATATTACATATTAGATGCAGTTTGTTCCTATAATCCTTTTCCCAAAATGGGATGAGAGTGGAAACCTAGTCTTCTACCTATGCATGTATATTGTTGTGAATTGTGGTCCTCCAACTATAGGTTATATTTCTATAACAGAAATTAAAGCCTTGCAAAAATTAAAATAGAAATGAATGGTAACCATACCAGTCATGATAAATTCCAATAAGGCCTCTTTCATATATCACACAAAGTGTATTATTTTTTGCCATGGTTTAATCATATCCTATAAACATCATATAAATTGCTGGAAAGGCATCAAAGAACTTAAAATGCTTTTGTGAAATTCAAAACTTACAAAGCTTGTGATATCCTGGAAACCATTGACAATATCAGGCTGCAATAGTAGAATCAAAATAGTGACTCTCACCCTGATCTTTGACTGAAGTAAATCTTACGAGAGGTATGATATGAGCTTCATCATTGCCACTATATGGATTAAAAATTGCATACTCATGTTCCCCATTCAAAAAGACGAGCCTGCTTTCTGGTTCTTCAGTATTATCAGTAACAGTCTCTTCATGCAATAATGCACTTTGCTGGATAAACATAAGTGCGCCACCCAATCCCTGAAATAAGATCAATCAAAAGTAAGATGCAAAATCCATGAAAGTACCATAATCAAGATCCAACATCTTCCCATTCCCTCACCTTCCTCACAGCCCAGGAAGTAATCGAAATGGGATCTTGTACATTCAAGATCACAAGTATGGCATCCTCCTCTGATTTCAACTTGCTGGTAATGTCAATAGGGACAGGTACCAGAACAGCAAAATTGGCCCTGTCGAGATCAGTGGCCAAGGCTGCACATGAAAGAACCAATGATTTCAACCATACATAGAAAATGATTTTTAAACACCATGTAAATTGCAAATAGGATTTTTCAATACCTTCTACTGATAGATGATATGACCACCAGACACACAATGTTGATAGGTTCCAAATAGAAAACCGTGGGTTTGAACCTTTTGCTACCGATACAAGATGATGTGACTTTGGAATAAATGATAGCACTGAGATTGACTGAGCAAAACAATGACCAGAAATAATAATTGGTCATTAAACATAGAACTAAATAATTCATATCCAGGAATCAAAGATAACCAAATAAGCTATAAAAATTACCGTTAAGTGCAATGATTCACCAACGACAGAAATAAGACTGTTTGTCTTTGGGTTCCAAAATGTGATAAGATCACTTGCACCCACAACCAAAACAGATCCATCTCCAGAAAAGCCAGCACATAACATAGGCTTCTGTTTGTACCACATGAATAAACTTAAATTACGTGGTGTTCAAAAAAAATTGTTGTATTGATGGATAGAAATACACACAGATTTATCCTGTTAAATCAGGCATTGGATGAAATGACAGTCTCATTTTAAAGTACCCTTCCAGAAAAAATATCTCAGAACAATATCATTTGCCTTATGGGTTTTGGCTTAAGACAAATATGGCTTTATTCTATCAGTTGTTTTTCCAATGAAGTTAGACTTGCATTAAATCAAACTTCAATAAAGACTAAAACAATCCAAACTGTAACATGGAAAATGGGTGGATTCTATCGTACTGAAATACAAAACAGTAGCATTCAAAGCACTATTTCATTTCGCTTGAGTCTACCCTAATACTTATCAGTCATAATAGCATTAATGAAACTCATAGAACAGAGGACAACAATCACAACAATAAATCATAATAAAAACCAAACATGACGTAGAAACCCACTTGTATGTTCCAACTGATCGGCATCTCCAACCACAAACCTGACCAAATTCCTTTTTGCTCAGAATATTTTCATTTTCAACCCAAACCTGATAATGAAAGGAAATTAAATAAATAAATGATGAACTACAATTACATGAAATGAAAATAAGGAATCAAACTTCTGGCAAGAGTTAATTTATCGTTATCCTCTCAAGAACATTTAAGATGTAATAATAAAAATATGTTTCTTCCAGTAACAAGAAAAGGATAAAACATTACCTTGAAGTTTCCACCATAGGAACAACTCACTGCCATATTCTTCTGTGGATGGAAAACGAGGGATGAAATTGCAGCATCACTGTCAAGTATTACATCACAAATTAACATTCAAAATGATATCATAAAATCCACATGCAGTTAGTTGTTCAAGTCACACAAGCTTGCCGTCCTTGTAAAAATGAAATATGTATCATTAAAAAGCAAGCAACCAAAGCAAGATACTTAATTGTCAACAGGGAATGATCAAGACGTCTGTAATAATCCTAGAGATTAATTCCCATCTATAATCAATAAGAAAAAAATCATCTGTTTTGCAGGTTAAATGAAACATACAACTAGTATTAAAAACTAGGAAAAATGTTTCAGTGGAAAGAACAAAAATTAGGCAAATATGTTGTCTAGCACAATGAAAGTTTGAAACATACCAAACTAGACAAACCACAAAAAATAAGAAACAAATGGAATTTCCAAAGACTGCCATCCAACAACTCTAGAGAGTTGCTCATGTAGATCATGTCATTTCATGATTTCATCCAATGAAGTTGGCAAATTTATAGTGCTAATCTAAAATGGATAATGCCATATTGTCCACAAATTGACAGTGTCACTGTAAAATAGATCAACTCAGTAGATATAACATGCTAATCCAGCCAATGAAAAGGTGAACAACTGGTCAATCATACCGGTTCAAAAGTAAACTATCCTAAACATGTTTGTGCCCTTTGTAGGGTTTCTATAGTGTGGCCACTGAAAGGAATATTTCAGAATAGATAGGATATGCTGTCATACCAACACATCACAAATATACTTTGGAGTTACCGAGACACCAAAATCTTGAGGCCATGATGGAATTCTAGTTAGAACGAGAATCTTGAGGCCATGATGGAATTCCAATTAGAATAAACATCGGTCTAAATGTCCCTTGCATGTCCATCCACAATATGAAAATGCAAGATAGATGAAATTCTTGTAATGTCTCTTGGTCCCATTCGCAGGCCTATAGTTGGTCAGCTTGTTTTGGATTGGCCCTTTTGTGTGTGGACTCTGTCAACCCTCCCCCTGGGTAAATCTCTTCTTGGCTATGTATAATTGATCCAACTTTGTGAATAATAAATGATTTTCCCAATTAAAAAAAAAAGATAGAATAAGAGATTTTCCAGCTTACCCAACTGATGAATCAATAGTGCTGCCTTGGAAGCCACCGACTCCTTTTATTTTAGCAAATAGATCACACCCTGCTCACCAGAGAATCATCAAGGGGCAGAAGAATTTAACGAGGCCTTGGAAGCCAACGAATGCTCTTGCTCTACAATATAGGTCACACCCTATTCACCAGAGAATCAAGAGCCACAAGAATGTAAAGAGGCCTTGCTTGTTGATACCCTATTGTATCAAGCTTTAAGAGTGTTCCCTATTGGTGAGTACATGGGTTGAGTGTTCTCTTGGTTGTTCCATATCTGTAAACGCAGGGAGCTTAAACAAGCTATTACACCATCCAGGTGCCAACAGCTCTATGACCTCCACCCTGGCAATGGTATAAAATGCGTTGCAGTGCAAATATCCTGGTCTCATTCTGGGTTGCCTGATCTGCATAGTTTCTGAGCTATGTCACTGAAAATTGGAAATATCTCAAGCTTCTGAAATG
>LPNX010218959.1:111462-129338 GCA_001517045.1 Pseudotsuga menziesii
ATAAAAAAAATCATTTCTTATTATTATGGCATTCCAAGAATACAAACCTTAATTTTGTCAACATTGAAGACAGGGCTCACGATCCTCCTGTGCTTGACCCGTGTCAATCCATTTATCAAAACTAGGCCTCGCCCGAGCAAAGCCACTGTAAGAGGCCTGGCGCTCCCCTTGTCATAATGACTGAATTTATTCGATAAAACTTCCTTGATTAGCTCTGGTTCTGAAATGTACAGCTTAGAATGGACTCCATACCAATAGAAAAATTGCTCTCCTGAACAGAAACAATTACCAAGTACTAATCAGACATTGATTCCAAGCTGAACACTCTCGCAGAATTCCAAACAACTAGAAGAAAGCTTATGTTGTAAATTCAATATTCTATTAGGCTAATGATTAGAAGAGGAATATAACAAGACTTGAGTAAAAACATATAGAACCATATATTTGACACCACTTATTGTAATGTGGAATGATTCTAGGAACAATGTAGTGAGAAATTTTCTGCATAGGCTGCGCATGAGCCTCCCTAAGAAGCTCTCTCAACTCTTGGTCACTTCCGACGAGTGTCTGATATGGTGGACCTCTTATCCCTTGGGCTGTATAGAACTTCTGGACTGCATAAGGCTTCCATATCAGGTATCTAAACAACTTGACAACTATGCTCCCAAACATAACAATTAAAATGGCAACCAACATTTCAACACTGCTTCTAATCATAACATCCATCTTCAAAACCTCACACTACACTAATTACAGGGCTTATGCAATTGTCACAGAAATGGGATAAGACACTTCAAATTTATAGGCACAATGAGGACCTAAAAATGCAATGGAACCGCACTCAACTCTAAAGGGCCACCATCACAACCTACATTTTGACCAAAAATCCTACGGCCGTATTGTAACCATTTAGCCTGAGCCATCTACATAGTCCACATAAATGCATTCTCATGAAGATATAGTAGAATAATGCATATATAGGATCTGTTTGAAACTTTGAACAGATATCCCTCCAATAAAATATATCAACTTATCTGCACCTTCAGCTATATCAGGATTCAGATGATATATGGTCTTAAATTGCAACCACTGTAATGAACCAAAAAGGTAAAAAGAATAGAACTAAAATTCCCATCAGCACTTAACAAAAAAAAAAGACCCTAGTCATAGAAGATCTTAACATTTCTCTCCTTTGGCCAAAAACAGTATTGTGGCCTTGCCAAAGTAACTGTTTAACAACATGCTGCAATAGCATCCATATTATGTTTTACATAATAATAGAACATTGTGCCGCCACCCTCCCTCGGGCCTCAAACAGACATTGGAGTACAATTTATCTATAGAATACACCATGATAAAGCATTCCTTTCAAAATCCGTAAAAGGGCTCTAAGATCCATTCTCCAAGTCGATACAAAATGAAAGTAACATGTAATACTAGACACTTCATCACTCACTGAAAACAAAAATTTAATACAAAATCGCATATATAAAGTCCAACCTCTAGTCCTTCCACATTCCTTATAATTCCACAACCCCGAATATGTAGAAATTAGGTGTACAAATCTGGTTTAGCAATAATTACATAACTTTACGCCGTTGCTCCAGAAACTAAAGTTCCAAATTATTACATAATCCACAAGGAAATAAAAAAGCTCAAATAAGAGTTCCATGAAATAACTCTCTACTTGGGAAACTAAATATATAGAGAACACCTCGTGGTGACATTGTATAGCCTTTATAATTTGCCGGTAAGCTTTTTTTACAATGATGTGTTTCCAACACAATCTGGCACCATAATCCAGACTTAAATTGACTCCCCTCTACGAGAGACTACTATTTCTAAAATTTGTTACAATTATCATGGTGAAGACTCAAAGCAGACAATCAAGAACCAATATTACTTCCCAGCCATAAAGTCAGGCTACCATAGAATTATCAACATATGGAAAACACATCAGCCAACAATTGAGAACCCTCTGGACAGATATAAATTATCTGGAAGAAAAAGGGGATGGTTGCTCCCAATAATTTGACAAATGAATTGAAAATGTATCCTGACATAGAAAAAATGAATACCAAACCTAGAACACAGAAAAGAAATGTCGATACAACTACAGTTACAGAAATTGCTAAAAACACCTCTTGTTGACCTTTCTTTTTACCAGTATATGAAACCCTAGCAGATGGCTATGTTACACTCAGCTCAATGCGAATAGAGAGTTCACCCACATATGTTAATCTGAGCCCTAGCACATGGCCAACAGCACCGACTTGGGATTCCTCCAGAGCCCACGTTAGGAGGTCAAAATGATAATATCTGCCTATCATCACTAACTAGGGACAGAACCTGCAGTATGAATATCTTTGGGATCAAGAGCAATAGTGCCCATTGTTAAGTTACTTGGCATGTCAGATTTAACTCCATTTCTATCGATAATCATGGTACCTATAGTCAAAACATTTGGGGCATCACAATTAAATCTTGTATCTATTGGGATAGTGCCCACAGTTAAAACACCTGGGCTGTCATAATTAATTCCTCTTGTATCAATAGACACTGTAAGAAGGGATAATTCCTCTTGTATCATAGGTGGACCAATAAAAAGGGCTAATTCATAGTTTGCCTAGCCTGTTTTTCTAATCCACGTACTCTCTCTTGAGGATTGTAAGAAAATCATAAGCTGCTTGAAAATTCATAGGTGGTTAGTCTAGACCTCCCAAAGCATAGTAAAGACAAAGATGTCTAATAAGCATTGTGTTATTTTCAAACCCTGATATTCGGCATCAAAACACTTGAAAGACACACACAAAGGCACATACATTCCAAAACCCAAATTTGTAATAATGAAAAGGTAACTGGATACTACCTCTACCATCTCAACAACCCCACTCTCATCGAACATTTTGGCAAGCCCTTCACTGTCAATGTCAAAGGGGGTATTACCCAGATATAGTTTAGTGCCCTTAGGAAGAGGAGGATGTCCTAGTCTTCAACTGTCTCTTTCTCTGCTTTGCTCTCTGTACCAATTGCTACATCTGATTCTTCCTCCTGAACCTCTTGAATTCCCCCCAATTGCTCTTCCTATTCTTTTCCTTCTGAAAATCCTAATGCAGGGGGGCTCCTCCACTTCTTCTTCTGCTTGCACCAAAGGAATATCATGTGCCTCCTCTACCATTTCTGCCGCCACTGGTGAATCCTATGCCAATGATTTAATTCTTAGGACCCGCCTCCTGCCCAAAACAGGGGTTAAACAAGAAATCCCATGGCGGGCATGGGATATCCCTGAATGACAAGGGGCATCTATTGGAAAGGCCATCATAGGAAGCCTTGAACAAGGAGCCTTCAGACATGCTGAACCTCCTCCTAAAGCTGTTACTGCTATTGCTTCTAATGAAGGCAGCACTTGGGTAGTCACCATTGAAAAGCATGAAGCTTCCATCTTCACAAAAACCTCAAAAAAACCTGCCCTAAAACCTTGCAAAAATTCTAAAACTACAAAAGGATCCTATAACTTCATCGGATAGTGTCTAATTCTCATCAATTTCACTTTTACCTGAAAACTTCAAAACCAAAAATCCACAATCCAAATATGACTATGCCTTTGTAAATCATCTCCAGAGCTCATAAAACACACACCTTTGTACCGCGACCATGAGAGGATAAGGTGTAAAAGGGATAAGATAGCAGGAGTCGGGTGGTTTGTCTTTCGACAAGATTTAGATATTTTTCTTCCATTTATATGGACAACTATATAAACATATAAAGCTTGAGGGCTATTTAGGAACGAGATTCGTGTTCGTGTCTGCATCTCTTCATCTGTATATATTATTTGCTTTTGTTATAAAAAATGGGATGTTTATGGGATAAGATATGATTAAGATGGATTTAAGTTCATTTATGTTTTAATTTTGAAGTGGATTAAGTTTTGATGGTTTTAACTCGTTAGGATGGGTAGCTTAGTTGAAACATTACTTTATCTTTCATGGCATTAACTTAGATGAAACAACACTTTACTTTTTATGTCATTATCGATGATATGATGAAACTCAAGGTGGTGGTCTGGTATCTAAAAATTATGGTAATGGTGGGAGTAGCATAAAAAAATATTATGGGTGTTACATTATATAGAGTGTTAACATGTCTCATATGAACGAGATATTCACTATTTTGGGTGGATTACCAAGTTATGTCAAACAAGCTTAGTTACAAATTTTATTAATTTGTTAATTTAATATATGGAGGATGATTGCAAGCATGTATTTTATTATCACAAGAAATTATTGGAGGACTAGAATACAAATAAAAAGCATGAAAAGAAGATGGCATTGATCATGGCTCATTCAATACATAATATCCACTACTATATCGTTCATCACCACATCAATATCATGACCAATTCAAATCGCATGAAGTGTATCTTGGTATTTTAGCTCATTAAAGGAAAATTTTCTCATTGGATATCCTTTCTCCAAGAATTTGACCTTAAATTTTATACATGTAAACATAAGGAAGCTTTGTCCCTCATCGATTTCATCACTGACTTCCCTACCCATGTAATCCAATGACCACTCAATAGTATTGCTCCTGACAAGCATATTTTTGTTATAGCATCGAACAACCCATGTTATGACATTATCTTGAACTACCTTTACACACTGAGCTTTGATCCACATCTCTCTCAAGATGACCATCAAGAAATTCATCATTGGTGTCCTTGTTACCTCCTCCTTAAAGGCAACATGTATCAATGAGGAGTTGACATCATAGTATGTCAATTCCTAACTCAGAAAGAGGTCAAACAAGTTCTCAATAGATTTCATGGGATGCTCTCAATGACCATTTATCAAGAATGGCTATCACCCAAAAGATCCTTTATGTGGGATATTTGTTGGCTTTCTTTTCACATCACTACATTCATGAGATTAATCTATGCAAGAATTGTCAAATTCTCACCCCTAAAACCTAAGCACAATCTACTCCTCCATATCCCATTATCATTATTAACATTTTTTACAACTAAGGGATCAACGTTATGGAATGTCACCCTATATCCAATTGTGACCACAAGTATATTATTAGTCGTTACCTAATTTATCAAATTGTTTGAGCAATGTTTCTTGGTGTAAGCCACACATATCAAATCTATATTCTAATTCTATTTAATTGGAGGTTTATTTTACTCCTGCCATGTAATATTGTACCGTACTTCCCTAATGAGTTCCCTCAACATCTGTACTCCCCGGCCTCCAGTTGTACTCCCCAATTCCTCTAGTTTAATGGTTCACTCTGAGTAATCAATCTACTAGAACCATCTTGGTAAAGAGACTGGCTATTCCTCGTAGCATAACTTCCTTTCTACCGTGAACCAATTGGCTCTTGGTTGCACTACCTTCTGAATCTACCCATCAAGGAATGTCATTTGAAAGTGAAACCAGGAAACAAGGCAAAATGGGACCTATATTAACTAACTGGTTATCTCCTTCTCAAAGAAAGTAATATATAAGAAAAGAGGTCGAAGAATAAAAAATCATAGAGAAAGTTACCAGTATAAATAATATGAATAAAGGCAAGTTCTCCATTTGAAATAGGCACCTAGAGATAAAACTAATCATGGCAACAAGGTTTGTAAGAATCGCCCTCAATAAAAATATTCTAACGAATATTTCCTTTCATAAGAAGGCATCGACTCATGTATAAACTCTGTGATCAATTGCATGGAGTAGCATAATGAGAATCAGCATCGACTGATATTTACGCATACTTGGATTGATTAACAGCATCGCCACCTGATGACATCGACTTATACATGAAGTACAAACATCGAGTGTATCAACTCTTGGGATCGACAAACACTTGTGAGAACTGTTGAAAAATGGATGTAGGTTTCTGGATATAACACAAATCATAAATGACACCCTCTGACATTATGCAATATACACCCACCATATCCATATTACTTGCAATTAAAATTTGGGTTTAGAAACCACTTTTATTAAAGTTCAAATTCTAAAAAAATTAAGAAAAAATTAACAACGACTTATAGAAATAGCTAAACATAAAAAATATGTCATTAGTTTTTTACCAAAATTAAAACATCACTTCCTCTCACATATGGAAAATTAGTATGCATTTAGGAGGTACTCACACCTCTCACACCTGGCAAATTAGTACTAGCTCTTTCTTTGACAATTGGGTTTATATGCTCCAAAGCACTATAGACCTCTCTTCTCCCAAAGTTGTAATGTTGCTTACCAAGGTTACTATAGATATTTTACTAAGGATAAATGATGCAGGGGAATCAATCTTAAATTGCAACGTGACCATTCGAAAATTAAGATTCTAAATTTTACAAAAGGGAGTGGGTTTCCCTTAATTGAATATTCTCCATATGTTTAAGTCAGTGGTAATCAATTTAGTGAACTAGTTCTGGAAAGAATCGAGTTAGCTTTGCTGTCAATGGAAGAGTTAAGTTAGAAATAGGATAGAATGCAGTTGAATTCTTTTAGGATATCTTGTGAAGTTGTCAGATTGTTAGCATAAATTTAGGAATTAACTTTCTAATTCTATATTTAGTTTCCTTCTCCTTTTGTATATATTCTGAATTAGTCTATTAAAAGGTTGGATTCTTCAAGTAATGGAAGGTTTATTTCCATATGAGATTGTTGTAATACCCAAAGTTAATCAATGAGTCTTACAATTCCTGGGGGCTGCTCATGAATCTTACAAATATAACAATATTAAGCAGATTACGCAGTTTTAGTATTTGGGAAAGCATTATACTTTACTACAAAAAAGAGGTGCAACAACAGGTAAAGACTTGTAGAACTCGTCTCGTAAGTGTTTCTGGAAGGGGTCCCGTAGGGAAAGTAAAGAGTCCAAGTCCCTCCCTTGAACCTTGAAGTGAGGAAATTCTTAGATATTATAACATTTAGTCTAAAATCCTGTACACAACATTTTTGGTCTACCAACCCTTGAATTGCTCCTTCCTGAGTTTTATCTGTAAAGATAGCAATATTATTATGAACCTGGGCAAGTCTGACCTATTTTTGGGGCTGAAACTTGTGAAAATCACAGGATATCCAATAATAGATTTGATCCTTATGGCCTATTATAGTGCATCTGTAGGTGTAGCATTCCTCTATTACTATAAGGGAATTATGATCTAGCCATTTCATCTCCACCACATCCACAACAAAGAAAAAAAACATGAATAGAAAAAAAACAGAATAGATAATCAAGAAAAACACAGAACAAACCTGAAGGTCTAAACATTGATGCCATTCTGAAGGCAGTGGAGACCCAACGTGAAGCTCAATACCAATATTTTTCAGTTTCAATTCCTGTCCACTGACACCAATCTCATCACCATGTTTAGAATTGCCTGAATTCCAATTCCATTTACTCTTCTTAGATGTGTCTTCAAGCATCTTCTTAGATTCAAAAAAATTACTTCTAAATCTAGTCCTCTTAGCCTACGTATTCAACACAGTAGGTCCGCGTCAGAATTGAACTCCCTGTACAGGTGCTTGAAGGATAAAGAAAGAAAACAATTCTTTAGGAGCCCAATCTTTTTCAACCAACAATCATATATAACTTAGTGACTGCAACTTGGTGAGACCTCTGGCCTAATCAATTATCATGACCTTTGATTCACCAAAAATAGAAAGCTAGAGAATTTTTTTTTTTTTTTTGCGAACCATAAAAGCCCCCATAAGGCTAAAAGTTCATGCAATTGCTTTGTTGGATCTTTGAAGATCGAGGTGCATGGCACTAATATTACTAATAGAAGGTAGAGAACTTACAAAAATTACACTTCATTGCCAAATTTGCAATTTTCCATGACACAATTAAAAATGACTAACATAAATGACTAATTCATATTCTTCTAGCTAGTCATTTTTTATGTCATGACTAAATTAGTCATTTATTTTAGTCATTTTTAACTCTGTCACTTATTATCTAGTCATATTTGTTAACTGGTGACTAAATTAGTCGTTAATTTTAGTCGTTTATAGTTGAGTCAATCAAAATTGCTCATATTTAGTAGTAAATCACTTGGAAAACCTGTGGTGTCTAGAATTTTTAGTCACCTAGTAGCTAATTCCTCATTTTGTACTAGTGTGCACTACTCACCATTGGTATTTTTACATATGCAAATATGATAACCAATAGTACCATCATTAGTAACTATTTACTTTATAACTTGAGGGCATGTGCAAGAAGTTGAGGGACCTTTTATATGCAATCCTACCTTTTGGAAACACGCTCATGATACATAAAAGCACAATGCGCTCATGTTATAATATGCTTGGTTCGATTAATCTCAAGTCTGACATGTCATATGACACGTAGGTTCGATTGAGAAAAATGTGCACGCATTTTATAGTTATAAAACGAACACTCGTTTTATAGTTACCAAATGTGTACGCATTATGGAGAAGCAAAAAAAGCACGCATTATGGAGAAGCAAAACATGCATGCATTTTGGAGAAGCAAAACACGCACGTGTTTTACAGAAGAAAAACACACACGTGTTATGGAGAACCACAAAAAATGGTTTTAGTGCATGGCTAGGAAAATGAATAAAAAAAATAGTTTACAACATCAAGACTTAGGACCTATAGTAATATTTTAGCATCATCAAAAAAAACATCTCAAACAACCATGTCTAACCTCCCAAGAGAATATTTTTTCTTTGTGTTGTGATATGGACACCATTAGGAGGTTTTAATAACTAAGTTTGGTTCATAGTCCCTTAAAAATGCTCGAGGGAGGAAACTCAAGAATTATGTCCTAAAGATAGCTTTTAAGGATTGAGGTCCATGAACAAGGCATTGAACCTACACATAGGACCTTTGTATGTGATATTTTGGATCTAAGAGAGAATATGCAGTGAATTAGAATTCTATTATCTCTATAAACATATCCATAGACATGGTTATGGGAGGAAACCTAGTCCTTAGGCCCTAAAGGAATCCTATAGACATATAGGGCCAACAACAACACCTCGAACAAACACACACAATCTCTTAAGGGTATCCTCAACCTTTAAGTTGGGATATGGCGACGATTAGGATTTATTTAGCATTAGATATGAAAGGATAATGTGTTAATCATGGTTGGTACATAAAGCTTTAATTTTAGGTTGTAAACTAGCTTTTACGGCTCAAGGTCCATGAACAACACCTTGAATCACCATAGATGGACTCTCATGTTGATATTGTTATTTTGAAAGGGGATATGGGAACCATTAGGGGTCTCTAAGTACTATGTATGTGTCTTGGGACCTTAGACATAATAAGGGAGGAAACCTAGGCCTTTTCCCCTAAAAGATTCTTCTATCCATCTAGAGACAAGAATGATGTCTTGAACAACGTCAATATATCCTTCCATGGTTTCATTTACCTTGAAATGGGGATACTAGTTCCATTAGAATATTTTTATCACTAAGTACAGATATTAGGCCCCTTCACATGGGTAGGGGGAAACACTTGGTCCTTGGGCCTTAATGGAAGTTGTTAACCATTTAGGGCTGAAATCGATGCCTCCAACCACCACACATGACACTGAAAGTGAATCATTTGAGTCTTAATTAGGATATGCATGCCATAATCATTTTTTGAGCACTAGGTATGCATCTCAAGTCCATGGACATGGTTAGGGGAGGAAACTATGGCCTTAGGCCCTAACTAAATCTTCTATGCATCTAGGGATATGATGAATTCCTTAAAAAATCACACATGGCATCTCATAGATATATTTGGACTATGAATATGGATGTTAGTCTAATTAGGTGGTTTTGAGTAGCAAGTATGGGACCTGTGAGACATGATTAAGGGAATATGCTAATTCTTTAGGCCATAATGGAATATTTGAGGCATCCATGTTAATGAAAAATTCCTTGAAGCACCACAAATAACCTAATCATGGTATGCTTGGTCTCCAATAAAATATGCACATTCCTTTAAGAGATTTTGAGACTTAGATATGGGTATTAAAGCCTTAAAAAGGTCAAGGGAGGAAATCCAATACTCGATCCCTAACTAATATTTTTTGCATCTATGGATACACATGTGCCTTACTCACTGGCCCTCCCTTCCTTTGTATTTCCATATATCACTATCTCTATGTGTATGTGTGTGTGTGTGTGTGTCCCTTTCTCACTCCCAATATCTCAAAACCTCTCTCCACATTATTTATACCTCCCTCGATATCCCTCCCTACATCAATTTTTCTCTATTTATCCCCCATCCCCCATCTCTCTCTCTCTATATATGTGTGTGTGTGTGTCCCTCCCTCATCCCCCATCTCTCATAACCTCTCTCCACCTTTACCATACATCCTTCACTATCCCTCCCTCCACCACTCTCTCTATATCACTCCCCCCTCCCCCCTTTTTCTCTATATCAGTCCCCCCCCCCCCCTCTCTCTCTCTTTGTGTTTGTGTGTGTGTCCTTGCCCCCCCCCTCCTTCTCTCCTTATATATCTATGTGTGTTTTTCACTCCCTCACCCCTCCTCTCTAATATTCTCTCTCCAACTTCTATATACCTCCCTCACTATCCCTCGCTCCATATCACTCTCTATATCATTCACCCCCCTTCCCTCTTTGTTGCTTACCCCTCCCTCCCTCCCACCCTCCCACACAATATCTCTCTCTCTCTCCCTCTATGTGTGTGTGTGTGTCGCTTTCTCACTTCTCATATCTCATAATCTCTCTCCACCTTCTCTATACCTCCCTAACTATCCTCCCCTCCATCAATCTCTCTATTTCTCACCCGTCCCCCTCTCCCTCTATTACTCACCCATCCCCCTAACTCCCACACAATCTGTGTCTATGTGTGTGTTCCCCCTTCTATGAAAAACTCCCTATATCATTCCCTCTCTCCCCACCTTTTATTTACCTCCCTCTATAAATATCTCCCTCCCATCTCCATTAATTACCATCCCTTTCTCTCTCTCTCTCTCTCTCTCTCTCTTAACTTGTATCCCTCCCTCCCTATCTCTTTTCACCCTCACTCTCCATGTTTCCCTCTTTCACAACCTCCCTCTCTCTTCATCTCTCAACCCTCCACTCTCTGTCTTTGAAACCATCTCTCTCTCTCTCGACATGTGTGAGCTTGCCCCTTTCTCTCCTTGTGTCTATCCTTGTCACCCCTCACTCACACACCTTCTATCGATCCTTCAATATCTCTTTCCTTCACTCTATCTCCATCCCTCTCTCACTCTCATTCCTCCTCTCTCTCTCTCTCTTCCTCTATGTTTTCAACTTATCCCTTCTCCTCAACCCCCTACCTCATTATGACCCCTATTCTCTATTTTAACGCATCTCATTCTCATCTCACCAATTTACCCCTCCTTCGCTTCTCTCCTCCAACATATCTTATTCCTACTATAATACTCGATATCCACATTTCCATTCACAAATCCTCTCTCCCATCAAACCATAACCCACTTCCTCCCCTCCACCTTATCCCCCTTCGTCACTCAAGTCTCATCTACAGCTTCTAACCCTATACGTCTTCAACACCTCTTCTCCTCCTAATAATTATCTCAATGACCACTCCCCTTCACCCTTGTAACCCATAATGTTCCCATTACATTCATCTTTCTCCACTTGAATTTATAACATCATCCTAGGACCTTCACCCTCCCCCACCCTCTCTCAACTATTAACCATCTCCACTTGAACTTCCAACATCTTCCTAGGCCCTTACCCTTCCCCACCCCCTCTCAACTATTAACCATCTCCACTTGAACTTCCAACATCTTCCTAGGCCCTTACCCTTCCCCACCCCCTCTCAACTATTAACCATCCCCACCTGAACTTCCAACATCCTCCTAGGCCCTTAACCCTTCCACACCCCCTCTATACTATTATCTATACATTTGATATATTACATATAGTGCTATATTTTTAGCTCTACAAAACGTGTGCGCATTATAGAACTACATAACGTGTGCATGTTTTGTCATTCTATAACGTGCACATGTTTTGTAGTTCTATAACGTGAGCACATTTTGTAGTTCTATAAGGTGCACATGTTTCCCAATTCTACAGTGGAGAGATATGTAATTTGAATTTAAACATGCCAATTCACTTGCTCGCATGTCACCAATAGTCATATGTGTATGGTTTGGAGTTTTCTTCGATAATACCAAACCTGTATGGTATATGATAAACCATAGCTAATTGGGAATTTCTTCCATTGTATGAATAAGTCATTGTTTATGCACTCATTAAAGTATGCTACATACAATATTTTTTTATGAAATTTTAAATATAAATAGTATTTTTTCTGTAGATTTTAAATATGTATATTTTATTAAAAAATATGATATTTTCCTTTTTTTTTCAATTTCTATTGTATCCTAACTCCTTAACTCAAGAAACATGGTGTTATTGTTATTTTCATAACTTTTTCAATCTTAATCATTTTAAATTATATGGTGCACTAAAAGACATCAACCTCTACATTCTATAAAAAACTCATTTCATGATTATTTCATTAATACCTTCAAAGGCTGCACCCACAAAAGACATACCATTTTTTAGGAATGATCACTTAAACAATTATAAAAAATTTAAAAATTACTAATTTTATTTTCGAAAAATAGCATTGCGCTAGTGCTATATTTTCTCTACATGCCTACAAAGTTTTGTATCTTGAAACCATCATTTAGGCCCTCAAAGGTTGCACCCACAAAAACATATACCTTATCATCTGACTAAAAAATAGAAAGTGGATGTTAGAAAAAATGAAACTTGACATAGTTATAAAAATTTCCAATACAGAAACCTTATATTTTGGAAACGTGATTCCATTTCCTATATTTAATCTTATTTACTCAAAGCAAGATATTTTATGTAAGTATCTCAAAAAATACAATTAAGTTGAGGGATTCTTGGTTTTTTAGTTTTCTATTGCATCTAATGTGCCAAAAGTGACCGTCATTAGCTTTCACTCACCCTTGACCCTTTAATTTTTTACCTCATTAAATAAATCCAAATAAAAAACATTATATTTACTATTATATTAACCTTCCAAGTATTTATGGGGCAACTAACAAATTGAAATCATTGTTTCCTCTTTAATAAATCAAAATCCTTTCACTTGAACAAATAATTATTCTAAGATAACTTTTATATATTCAAGGATACCGATTCATCATACCACTCCTAAAGGATTTCAAATACATAACACCTAAATAACAAATTATCTCATCAACATGTATCAAGTATAATATCCGGTAACAACACTTTTCCCTTCAAGCAACATGACTTCATATATTAATATAGAGGGTTATTTTCCCTCTATCCAACAAGTGCTTATCTAAGTGGAAATTTGGAAATACTTATAGAATCTATATTACATTTGGTTTACCATTATCACTCTTTGTTACCACCTCATTGAGTATACAAACTTGTCTAAAATTTATGCTAACCCATCAAGTGATATAGAGTACATTAAATCCACATAATATTTTATTCTTTTAGAATTGTTAATGGTAAAATTGTGCACGCCCTTTACCTTAAGAATACTTCTAACATAGCTTTGTAAACTTGTTATGATAATCATACCCAATACATCATAATACTCTATATCTTTTGCATCACCAAGTATATATACTAGGCAATAATCCTTATAATTACAAATTCACATTCTTGGTAGAAAGTATGACTATTTACTTTTAGGTTCATTAATATCACTTTCCTCGTATATAAGGTTATATGATTAAGCATGGATCAACCCTTTTTTTAGTATAAAAAGGAGACATACCAACTCTTATGAAACTCATGACTTTATTGTGATATATAAAAATACTTTTAGCTACATAGTATTTAATCATACAACACATATATAATCATACAACACATATTATATTTAGTTTAACAAAGGAGTATGTTTCACGAAACACTCAAATCATTTATCTATAAAAAAAAATATAAAAGAATACAATAATCATTGATGAAATGACCATTTTACTTCCTCATGAAAACTATAATGAGTTACATAATTAAAAATACATTCAACCCATTTTTTATAGTCATAAACTTTAGTACTGAGTACAAAGGATCATAGGAAGAAAAAGGGACATAAACAAAGAGACAATCATAAATGAACACGAAGTTTCTCCAAGTTTTAATACAAATCATTTCACTTATCATACAGTATATATATTTAAATAATTGAGCATATTCCATATTAAAACAATTCGAGATACTTATCTCAAATCTATTAAAGTGGCAACTTGAGTCTTGAATTTAGAAACAAAGTTTCTCAATAATCGATTAACCAGTATAAGTAATGTAGGAATCATAAATAGATAAGTAGTAATGTAAAATGTAATGTATGATAGATGACTTATAGTTACATAGGTTTGGGCTTTATATAATCCCGTCATGCACCTTTTTGTAAAAAGAAATGACTATTAACTTAGAGAGTCTTTTAATTAATAATAAATTAATATTAATATTAATTTATTATTTTATTGTTAGGTTTCCTTCCTTTTAATGGAAGCTTTGTACTCCAAGCTTGATTGACATCCATGTTTGATTTTTCTTGAATTGTCATCTATGGATCCTTTGCAACACTTTATGAAATAAGATGATACAAGTTATGGATTCCCCGTTAGAATCGTTGCATCATATCTGTTGTGGTCCATCCCAGAACTATTTTGATCGGACCTCTACGGTCATTTTGGGAAATGGGTCATCTCAATTGTTTCTTAGTATGTCGATCTATTTTCCTTTCAACATAATTCTTTTGTGAATTCTCATTTTGACCTTCTCGTTGGTTAAAATTATGATTATAATTGCGATGTTTGTAAGGCATATCTATTGTTTGTTTTTCTTTATTTTGAACTACGGCGAGGTCTCCCTTAGCTTCCTTGACTTGATTTTTGGACACATCTTCCAATATCTGCACTACTTTGTTGTCCACTAGATTGTTATGACTCTGTATCTTTTTGAATCTTTCATCTTGCGACTTTTTGTCATTTTCTAACTTCTTGATTTGTTTCTCTAGTTATTGAATAAGATTCTTTTGACACTAGTTTTCTTCTTGTTTTTCTATTATTCTTCCTTTGAGGTGCTCAATCGAGCGTTCCCTCTTACTACTATTTTTTATCTTTTTAGTCTTTGTAATGTTATGATTTTGTAAACGGAAAATTTCTTTTGTATTGCTAGATAACACATTGTTGATTTTTGTCATTTCCTACTTATGTGTCTTCTTCATTTCAGTCATATTGTTGCTAGAGTTTTTCTTTTTGTTGTTGACGATGACTTAACTCGGATTCTTGAATTTTTAAATTTTCTTGGACTTCCTCCAATTGATTATCTTCGTCCATGATGAGTATGTTTAAAATATTTATTTCTTCTTCTAACTCTTCATATTGTCCATAAGTTGATTCTTTGTTTGTAGTTTGCAATACAGGAACTACCTTGGAGAAATCCTATAGCATTATTTTCTTGTTCTCGTTGAAAAACACAATACACTTCTTTTTGCATCGACGGAGAATGTACCTAGTGTTTCCAACTAGTTATATCCCAACATTATGTTGATGAGATGGTCGTCTATAGCTATGGTGGTGAATTGAGATACAAAATGATAATCATCGATTTGTAATGGTACTTCTATTTGATATTCATTTGACTCATTATTCATTGATTCTTGAACTTGTACTTGATTTGCGACATCAATGTTTATAAAATTTTCCTTGTTGGATGGAAGAATAGCGATAGCAATTAATCTTTCATGAAATATCCCATAAAATTCTAGCATTGCCATCGGCAGTTTCGTCGAAATGTTGAGAAATCTTTTCTTTGTTTGATTAAAATATGCCTCTTCCATTTCTGCTTGTTTTCTTTCCTCATTTTTATTTGTTCTCTTTTCCTTTATATAATAATTGTATTTATTACAATTATTAAATATTAATTATTAATATTATGATATTAATAAAAAAATTTCAAAATTTTAATAATAATAATATTATTATTATTATTTGAAAGTATATATCTGTATAGTATAATAAATATTATTATTTAATAACAGTGATATTATTATAAATTTTTTGTAGTGGAATTTTAGTATTAAAATGGATATAAAGTTATATAAATTATATATTATTATTATATAATATATTTTACTAACTTTTTGTTTAGTATTTTTTGGTTGTAGGGCTCACGGGGATTCTTAGGGTACGACCAGAGGAGTCGAAGTGGAGGTAAGACACAGGGTGGAGGGAAATAATTCAGATAGGATAGAAAGAGCGTAGATGCAGGGACATTTCAGGCATTCAATAGGTCGTCAGCTGTAGGTGGGAGCGTGGTGGTGAGGAGGACAAAAAGGGAAGAGTGGATTATTGTGCGTGGGATTGTCATAGTAGAGGTAATGATGATGAGATGAGGAGGAACACGCAAATGGAACGGGGTGAGGGTAAGGGGATGAAGCATGAGAGAGCGTGGACTTGGAAGGGAACACAAAGGTGGTCGATGGAGATTATGTGGAGAATTGGAGGACGAGAAGAGAACTTATGGGAGGTGGGCGTGAGCAGATGGAGGCTTGCGCGAATCACGGGAGTGAAGGAATCACAAAGGAGATGGAGCTGGGGCATTCTTTGTAGCTGCAGGTAGCGCCAGTCTGTGGGGAAGAGGGTATCATGTGGAGTGAAGGAAGGAGTGTGCATAAGCAGCAAAGGAGGGCGCAGAGATGGAAGAGGGTGCAGGAAGAGAGTGGAAAGGGGTACGTGGAGAAAGTCTTACTGGCGGGAGGGAAGGTGGGACAGGTGGCGGATGGATACGAGTAGGAAGTCCAGGGAGCGGTTGGTGGATGGAGGGAGGAAGGGCAGGCTGGGAAGTGGGGGCCTAAGCAGGGTGGTGTAGCCTAGGAGGAGATACGAGTGTGAATGGAAAATGGAAAAGAATGTGGTCAATGACCAACTCGATCAGAAATTTTATAGTCGATTATTAGTGAAGTCGACGAAAGGCGGCTTTGATACCACTAAAGGAACAAAGTTCCTCAATAATCGAATAATCAGTATAAGTAATGTATGAAAGCCATAAATGGCTAAGTAGTAATGTAAAATGTAATGTATGATAGATAAATTACAGTTACATAGGTTTGGGATTTATATAAGCATGTGATGCACCTGTTCGTAAAAGGGAAGGACTATTGACTTGGATAGTCTTTTAATTAATAATAAATTAATATTCATATTAATTTATTATTTTATTGTCACATTGAACACAATTTTCCACCAAAATTTTTGGCTCTCTGTCAGGTGAGTACTGTCTCAACCGAGAGGCCACCCTCGAGATGGGAAAGAATCAACTAGGATGAGGACATAACATAATCATTCATGATGAATTTTCATTACTTTTTCACAAAGCCCCTTTTGTTTATGTCCTCCAAAAAAATAGTTGTCTTCATTATAGTGTATATTAGTTAATTTCTAGAAAACACATCATTACAATTCACTCTGTATGTTCTAAGTGATAGAGATCCTCGCTCTTCACTACACATAAGAACCTCTAATTGTTATTTTAATTAAACTTTTAATTTTAATATGAGTAATATATAATTCAATCAAATATAATCGATACTCAGCTCAATCTCTTTATTGATTTCAAAGGAATTACTAAGTAATGTGTCATTAATAATTAGAACAGAAGTGAAAGTGAAATTCCATGTCTTTGGTTTCTCCTCTCTTCTAATGCTAACTCAAGAAGTAGTTAAATTAACAAAGAAAGTGAAACAAGTAGTCCTCCCTGTTGGTAATAACTCCCGATTCCAAATTGATTATTCAAATGCAAATGCCTATATTTATACATTTCATGAGGCGGTTGATTACCAGCCTTTTCGCCTTCCTATCT
>LPNX010218959.1:132612-156149 GCA_001517045.1 Pseudotsuga menziesii
CTTTCTTTTGGTTATGCTTGTCTTTGATTGAGTCCCATGAAGCCCAACACAAATCTGATGTGTGCCCAGTCTTTCCACAGCGTTTGCACTACAAATCTGATCTTTTGTTTTTGCCCCCTCTGCCTCTGAAATTTCTTCTTCCTTGTCCTCTCTTGCTGCAGTCTCCCTTGGAAGGGTCTTTGGATTGGTCTTCGCCAGCTAGGGCAACACCAATACTAGATGCCAAAGAGTGCATCTTTACAACCGTTAGTGTAATTTACAATAATAAACTTGTTATGACAAAGAGAAATAGAAAAAATAAGAACCTTGCAGGTCTACAGTCTCTGCCAAGGTGAATACAATGCAAGTTTATAGCATATTTATCAGTAGATACAAAATATATCAGTCATACACAAGCTTCTTTATATCAGTCACTAATATATCAGACTCAGTATAACCAATACTGAGATTGGTCTTCAAGTAGGTCTTCAACAGGCTGTAGCAACACAGGCTCGCTTGTAGGAAGCTCCACAGGTTCAGCAGCAAGTATACACCAGCAATCATAAAAAATTTCCAGACTCCAAGCAGTATAGATGCTCAACGCATATATACCATTCAACATATATATATTCTTCAATTTATCAGTCAGTCTCCACGATGTTCACTTAAAAAACAGGGTTTCTACCCTAAAGAGAACGTCTTTAGCAAGAAAATTAGGGTTTACAACACATCAGTCTTCAACAGACATTATACCATGAATAAAAGTCTTCAACATATCAGAAAGTCGTAGGTCTGATAGGTCATGGTTCTTCTACTTTCCAGATCCAATAATGAACAGAGATTTATATTCACGCTTACAACTTTCAAGTCATTTGCTTACGAAGAAAGCTATACTACCGCAATTTTGATGTTCTTATTGGCACAAACCTTGACATTCAATGTGAGGTTGTAACTCCAGAATTTTGCGTATCTTTCGCGCCTTGAGAAATTCGAACACGCAGTCTTCAGCGCAGTGTATACAGGCCGCATCAAATATCAGTTACAGGCTCATCAACGCACGCAGTCTTCAAGATATAACGCAGCAATATATGTCTCCTTCACGCAGTCTTCAGCGCAGTGTATACAGGCCGCATCAAATATCAGTTACAGGCTCATCAACGCACGCAGTCTTCAAGATATAACGCAGCAATATATGTCTCCTTCACGCAGTCTTCAGCTCGCAGCAGTCTTCAATAGTCACGTAGTGTTCAACAGCAGATTACAAGAGTGCTTTCAGCAGCAGTTCGACGCAGAGGGCGTTCACTGGGTGGAATAACTGAGGTCGCAGCTCACACAATAATATGTCTTCAATCTCCACGCGGTCTAAGGAGGCATGAATCTTTATTGTAACAAAATTCAGTCACCTCTCTTCCACAAATGATCTTTAATCTTTAAACGCAGTCAGAAGTTGCCATTACCACGCCCACATCGCCGAGCACTGTCTTTATCTCAGCAGTAGCAATGCACAATCATAACACAATACATAAATACGCCATTTTTCTCTCGTCTGAAGCGAAAGCCGAAACCCTAATGCTGAAGCATAGTTATCGAGCTTTTATTGCTGGTACGCAGGACAAGAAAGACGAGCAACGAGAATGCCTAACAGTAACCCACGTCAATTGCAGAGTTCTTTCTCCCAGAAAAAAACAATTCTTCGAGCAATTCCCCCAAACTCTTATTTTGTTTGCTGTAATTACACATCTTAAAAGTTATTTAATCCTGCAAATTGGGGCCGCTGAAGGTATCAAGGTATCACACGCCTCAGTTCTGCTGCGAATGATGCACCAAGAGCATTAATCGAGACAGAGAGGATCCCGCGTTCCCATGACATCACGGGGATATAAAAAATGTGGAAATCATGCACCGCACATGCAGCTGTGATTCGATTGCCAACCTGCCCTACAGATTATCAGAGAGAATTCTCAGCGAAGAGCGGTGGAAAAAAGGAAACACAAGACTATCTGGTTTCAAGTTTCAAGAACTTTTGACATGGCAGACCTGTCCAAAAGATTCGTAGGATTATCAGTATTGCTAACGATTTTACTGAAGAGGAGGAGATAGCACTCTTCAAGCAGGGAGATAGAAAGTGGGTATAGTGCATTCAACCACTACAGATCGCAGTTCAAGAGGTCACAGCCTGAAATAATTAGGGTTAGGGTTAGGTATTGTGCTATACCAATAATGCATGCACGCAGAGACTGGATTTCTCATGCCACTGGCAGACTGATGGAGCAGTCTGGCAATGGACTGGAGCAGTCTGGCAAGCAGAATGACAATGGATAGAAATGCAGCAGGAGTTATGGCAGACATCCCTGCTCTAATACCACTTATTGGTAATAACTCCTGATTCCAAATTGATTATTCAAATGCAAATGCCTATATTTATACATTTCATGAGGCGGTTGATTACCAGCCTTTTCGCCTTCCTATCTATTCATATTCCTATTATTTATTTACAATAATCCTGACGGATTATTCTAACACTCCCTAAATTCCCTCTTCCCCATTCCTATAAAGCTAAGGACATGAAAAATTATATTTTAAAATAAAGGACAACTCGGATCTCAAGTATAGGGAGACCGAACCCTCTCTTTTATCTCTAATACATCACAAGACCAACATAACCAAGCCTATCATGGGGTTGTTTGAAAGAGAAATATATTCAACTATAAGTTTATATTTTTAAGTAAATAGGTCAAACCTCTCCAACTCTACAAGACACCCAACATGAAGGATTTAAAGGAAATATGTATAATAGGACCGAACCTCCAACTGGGGTTATACATTCTTCATAAAAAATAATGAATAAAAAAACATGTTATAATTGGTATTTCCATAGAGGATCCTTTGATTGTTGAAACTTACATATTATTGAGGGGGGTGAATAAGTAATTGCCACATATGTATAATCTTAACTTCTGTATTCTTTTATCATATTTAAAAAATTTCTAACATTCACAAGAATAATCAGAACAATGCAAAAATACTTGATAAAAAATGTATATCTATAAATACATGTGTAATTGCATCAGTGGGAGATTATAGTCTCCAAACTTGAGAACCCACTCATTTCAGGGATTGAACTCATTCCAAGTACAATCTGTGCATTGTGTGCACCAACCTGCAGTAACTTCAATCTACGTAAGCTTTAGCTCATGATCAACAAGAACCAACCTGAACAAATTTCAGTCTAACTGCACAAACTATGACATGTGACTTCAATATCCGGCCTATCTAAAAACTGTACTCTTTGGTTGTGGAATCCCCAAGATTCTTTTGTTCTTTATCACCAACTAGAAGGAGGCTACTACCCCCTGAATTTTATCTATACCAACAAAAAGAATACTGCCACACCCTGATTGTATTTTCTAGCACCATTTGGAAGGAATCTAAACACACTAATTCTTTCACGTTCAACCTCCCTCATATGGAATATAAATGTATAGAAGAATCCAAATAGACAAAAGTACCTTATATTCACAACTTGTAACTATTGTGATTTTGATTTGCGCCTGAATATGTGCATTTGAACAGAGAGTTTTCCAAAAATATGACGTGCAAAAATATATTTTATCTTTATTATTTCAGCTAATGTGCGTTCTACGTACGAATAGAACATATCACTTAGTCACACTTGTTGTATTGCAATTTATGTTTTTAAGTAAGATATATTCACACATCTAAGATACAAGTATTATTTTCTTCTAGCGTACTTATTCTCTATTCATCAATGATTATATCGTACATTGTAGCTATGTTACATAAAAATAATCTTTATGATCAACAAGCCATTGATACCCAAAATAAATTTTGAATCTTGTGAAAAAATATCTTAGATATGTTAGGATTGTTAATTAATCATCCCTTGACCATCATAGTCGCAGGAAAGATCAACCGTATGGGAAGGGTAGCAAAGTCCGAATCCTAAAAGGACATGGTACCTGAAGGGTGCACCGATCAATACATCAAAGGCCCCCAGATACAAATATAATTCTGGAAATATCTCCAGTGCTCACAGACAGTGACCAGGGGTCATCCCAATCGCAATTGAATGCAATGCCTCATGTTTAACTCCCTTGTAAGAGAAGTGTCCTGAGAAACACTAATTATATCAAGGTTTCTAGACTCTCACCTAGATAGATACTTGAATTGTTTTGTTTAGTGGTCTTGGAGAATTTACTCACAATGAACTATTCCAAGACATTAAATGCTATTCTTGTTGATGCACCCTAGAAAAGAAAAGAGTGTAATTAATTTTATTAAGCGTTGATTTTAGTTGGCTGTGATTACTCAAAGGGTAAATGGTGGTGCAACTAATGAAGATATTACTCAACAGTGAAGTAAAAATGCACACCTAACAAGCAATGCCAAGTGCAATGTGTATAATGAAGAACAGGGTATGCAACTACATGAAGTGCAATATTTTTCCTTCAAATGTAAGTGCAATAATTCCTATATGAAAATATAACTATAATAATAGTAAGCAAACCTAGTGCAAGTACCATGCCAATGCAAAATGCAAGCGATGAATAACTATGCAAAAGAAAAAATGTTTTTGTATTTTTTGCAATAAATGAGATATGAAAGCAAACAAATGACTCTACAACCCACATACCCTGCAACCACTCACAAACAGCATCCAATCAAGGCACTAAGGTAAAATATACATAATGCACTAATCTCAAAATAAAAATGGATAAATGGATGACAGGAAAAGAGCCTAAAAAATAAACAAAAAGTAGTCTCTCGGTAGTAACAGAGGGTGTATACAGACACCAAAAGAATCCAAGAAGACTCAGCAATCATAAGAACTCACCTAGCAATACTTAATCCTCCAACTAAGGCTCAAAAAGAAAGCATATGCGATTGTTCTCAGTAAAGGTGCATACATACATGAATGTTCAAGGAAAACCCACATGTAAATGCGACTCTGAATGAAAAAACCGTGTACATGAAGAAAAAAGAATAAAAATAGGGCAAATAGACAAGGTAAGACAAAATTTACTCATTCAGGACCCTACTGAGAAAACATGTCCCCATACCTAACATAGAAATAGAGAAATCAAGATCAATTCAAGTACATTGAATACCAAAACCCCCCCAAAAACAACTAGGACCTCTCCCGAGTAGAGTAGCCAATTCTGTTACGGAGAGAAACTTCCTATGGCTTTGGGTGTACCACAACAGATTGCCAGACACTAGAAATCAATATTTCTCAATATTCAAGAGAAACGAAACATCTAACACTAAGGGATATCGAATCGTACCTTGTTCCGAACTATGGAAGTAGATCCTCGTTGAGCTTATCCAATTCATGCTTGCTTAAGAAATTCGCTCTCAACAACAACAAACAAGACAAGCATGCTCTAGAATAATGTGTTAGACCTACTCTAGCATATATATTCAACAATGTATAAGCAATTAAAAATATCCATGGATTCAATATTCATTCAATTGCACATTAATTGGACAGAAAAATATATTTCTATTAATAAAATCATAGATTACATAAGTTCCAACCTTTGTCAGCACATCTACGAACCGAATAAACTGAGTCCTCTTTCTTTTGATAGAAAGCTCATGAAACAAAGGAAATTTTGGGAATAACACAAAGTGCTCCAAAGGAACAAAGGGATGCAAAATCAAGTATAAGCAAAGTGAGGCAACAATGGGCTATAGTTTATTTGCTCTTCAATTCCTCCTCTTCAATGTATCTGAGGGATTCCTTATATAGCACTCCAAAAGGGTAATGGAGGGTTGAATCCAAGCATTCTCAAGGAATTTGAAAGGCCAAGAGTCAAGTGATTCAGACTCATAGGAGGAAAAATCCAAAACTATTTGGATTTATGCACACATCTCGATGTATGTGGGTTTTAGGTCAAAAGTTGCATGTACACGACAAGTATTGGGTTAAAAGTCATGTACAACAATAAACAAGGGTTTTTAATGCATGAACTTTGAACATAAAAGGATAATATAAGTCAACGGGGTTCATAGAGTCTGTAGAAGGACAAGGAAGGACATAAATATGTGATCAACCATGTGTGTTAAAATCAACTATAACAGACGGGGACTTCACTTAGTGAACTTCTCACATAGCACGTATGATTGTGGGATATTAAAGAATACCCTTAATTTATAGATATATTGACCCAAAATATTTTTGTTAAACCCCCCTCCCAATGCTTAAAACCTCCTCCCCACCCCTTTTTATACCTCAATCCTTATAAACCATCCTACACACCCCCACCTTAAACCCCTCATCCCCCCAATACTTGTAATATATTGGTTCATTTTTTTATAATTTTAAAACCCACAATATGAACTAATGTGATAGGATATTGGTCAACAAGTGAAGACCCCCTGCTATAACACCAGTTGAGTACCCAAACAAAAAAATAATTCGATCCAAAAAATTCCAGTGAAAATGGGATCCTTGTAACTTACTATAATATTTGGAGTACCATATAGTTTTTGTACTATCTCCATAAATGAATTTGTTACTATGATTTCTTTAAAGGAGTGAGATATTGCAGAAAAGTGTGCATATTTAGTAAGTATATCAATAACCACCATGATGACACTCTTTCCTTCATACTTTGGTAAACATGTGATAAAATCTATCGAGACCTCTATCCACCTTTGGCTTGGAATGGAAAATGGTTGTAGGAGACCAGGAGTCTTAATCGTTTCCACTTTATTTTGTTGGAAAACAAAACATTTTGCCACAAATTTTTGAACATCAGTTTTATTACCATCCCCAAAAAATATTTCTTTACCCTATGGTAGGTTTTGAAGAAACCTGAGTGCCCTCCTATCGGTGAAGAGTGGAATTCAGAAAGTGCCTTTTGCTTGAGCAAGGAAATCTTACCAAGATATAACCAATCCTTGTACTTTCCACCTAAATGTATTAAAGGCATTCGGCTTCTACTGTAGCTTTGAATAAATGTCCATATTTTTTCAACATTTTTCAATTCGTCCATAGCTTCTACTATCCAATATGGTTGGATGATCAAAATAACATAGAGTAATTCTTCAACATCCTCATCTTTCTTGGAGAGTGCATATGATAGAACATTTTGCTTCCCCTTTTTGTAGATGATTTCAAAGTCATATCCCAACATCTTTGTTACCCATTTTTGTTGCTCTTTTAAAGATAGCATTTGTTCCAAAAAGTATTTAAGGATATGATGATCAGTTATAACCTTGAAATGTCTCCCTATAAGGTAGGGGTGCCATTGTTTCAAGGAAGGTAGTATTTTCAACATTTCCTTCTCATAAATGGGATTTTTTAAGTTCTTTCCCTTGATTGGATGACTTGTGAAGGAAATAGGGTGTCCTTACTACATTAGTAAAATTCCAGTTCCATTTCCTAAAGCATCGTATTCCACAATAAAAAGTTTTGTGAATTTTGGTGTCGCCAAAATAGGAGATTTACACATGGCCTGCATGAGTTGTTGAAAGGCTTGAGTTGCCTATGGAGTCAAAGAAATTGCATATTCTTCAGTAACAATTTTACAGGAGCTGCTATTCTTCCATAGTTTCGTACAAACTTGCGGTAGTACCCTGTTAGACCTAATAATCCTCAAATATTATTTAGTGTTTTGGAAATTGGCTAGTCCATCATTGATTTAATTTTTTTATTGTCTACCTTGACACCTTCATGAGATACAGTATGACCCAAATACTCTACCTCATTTATCCCAAAGAAACATGTTGAGGGTTTTGCATATAGTTCTTTCTCCTCCAGTAGATGTAGTACCATGCCAACATGTTTAACATGTTCTTCCCAACACTTGCTATAGATTAGTATATCATCAAAGAATAACAACACAAAATTTCTAAGGAAAGGACTGAAAATATAACTCATCAAACCTTGAAAAGTGGAAGGTGCAGTTTTTAGACCAAATGGCATGACAAAAAATTCATAGTGACCTTCATGAGTTTGGAATGTTGTTTTGTGGATGTCTTCATCCTTCATTCGAATATGATGATACCGATAATGAAGATCCAACTTTGCGAAGACAACTGCTCTCTGTAATTCATCTAACAATTCATCAATGACAGGAATGGGAAACTTATCTTTAATGGTGTTCTTGTTGAGCTCTCTATAATTAGGACACATATTCCATGATCCTTTTGTCTTGTGTACCATTACCATTGGTCTAAGTAAGAACTTTGGCCAGGACTAATTATGCTGGCCTCTAACATGTCATCCACCATACACTTAATTTCACTCTTTTGGCTATAGGGATATAGGTAAGGTCTGATGTTATGAGGAAAAATTTATGGAATTAAGTGGATAACATGATCAAAGTCATGAATAGGTGGAATACCTTTGGGAATAACTTCAAATCCCTTGGAATGTTTATTAATGATTGTTTGGAGATCTGGGGAGAGAGGGAATTTTGAGGTTTGAACATCTAATGAGAATAATTGTGCAACTATACCTTGGTGTCCCTTTTTTAACAACTTTGTCATACCATTAGAGCTTATCAACTTGCTTGGTTTTCCAGTGATACCAATTAATTCGTATTCTTTACTTTACCATGAAAATTTCATGAGAATGTTTTTGAAAATTAAAAGACATGTATGTTCCCAATGATAGTAACCATTGGACATCGAAGGAAACATCGGCACCAACCATTGGGATAGAAATCATTGGACTATTCAATATATATCCCCCCTATCTAGATTGACATTATGGCATTTTCCTAAGAAATTTATAGTTCCTCCATCTCCAATCAATACTTGAAATTATGGTGTTGGATAAACAAAGAAATTAAGAACTTTGGCTAATTTATAGTGAATGAAATTATCAGTACTACTAGAATCAATTAACACTGTTACCTGCTTATTTTTTATCCATCCTTCTATATTGAGAGTTTGAGGAGTGCTAATTACAACCAATGCATGAAAAGATATGGTTGGAGTGAGTTCTTCTGAAGTAGCATCTTCCATTTCTTATGAATTCACCTCTTCTTGAGATGCTTCAGGGCTGATGCACAATTATGGACTCCTTTAAATACACTTTAGATGCCACATAATACCAGAATAAATGGAAAACTATGACTTTAGCTGACAATTAGGGGTACTTCCCTAACTTATTTGAAGATGAAGTAAAAAGAGAAAAGATAGGAAATTGAATCATATTTCATAATTTATAGCATTTATGCAGAGAAAATGTGCTTAAATGATTATACAATTAGTTTATGTGAAAGTGGGTTTTCAAAATTTCAGCACATTTTAACATATATGTTTGTGTGGCTGCAACACTTTAGGGGCAAAAATTAATGAAATCCTTGATTTCTAAATATAAGATCATAGAGATTGATCTCGTCTAGTGCACCATATAGTTTTATTGGGAAATGGTGATGGAAATCAAAAGTTATATAACAAACAATTGATGTATGTATTTTCAAAAAATGACGTGTGTCATTTAGAAAAATAATCATAAATAAATAAAACATAGTTTTGAAGGAAAAAATTACATATTCAAAATTGTAAGATCGTACTCTACAATATCGTAGATTTTCATAAAAAATTATTGTGTATGTCATATCAAAACATGTCATCTAAACTGATCATATTGATAGAGTTCTAAAAGACAAGCAATAGCCCTGGTTTATTTGTCCTACCGAATAGGTTCGGTATACCGAAGCTATTTCCTAACCTAATACCAAACCTTATTCCCACCAATTATTTTAATTTTCAAGTAATGCATATTCTTGATAACACATATGTGTTATAGCTTATTCATATCGCATATGTGATATAATGCATATGCAATATGATAAAGCTATAACGCATATGCATTTTGTCTTAACTAATTTGGTTTTTTCCTAATGCATCATTGTTCATCACCCTCATCCTCATCATCATCACCACCCTCATCCTCATCATCATCATCATCATAATTACCCTCATCCTCATCCTCATCATCATAGTCATCCTCCTCCTCCTCCTCCTCCTCCTCATCATTGTTCATCATCATCATCATCATCATCATCATCATCCTCATCCTCATCCTCCTCTTCCTCCTCCTCATCATCACCCTCATCCTCATCATCATCATCATGGTCATGATCATCATCATCGTGACCCTCATCCTCATCATCATCATCATATTCATCATCCTCCTCATCATCACCTTCATTGTTCATCATCACCTTCATTGTTCATCATCATCTTCATCGTCACCCTCATCCTCATCGTCATCATCGTCATCATCATCCTCCTCCTCCTCCTCCTCCTCATAATCATCACCCTCATCATCCTCCTCCTCATCATCACCCTCATCCTCATCCTCATCATCATGGTCATCATCATCATCATCATCATAATCATCATCATCGTCATCCTCATCCTCATCCTCCTCATCATCATCACCCTCATCCTCATCATCATCATCATAGTCATAATCCTCCTTATCATCACCATCATTGTTCATCATCATCTTCATCGTCACCCTCATCATCATCATCATCATCACCCTCATCCTCCTGCTCATCATCATCACCCTCATCCTCATCATCATCATCATGGTCATCATCATCATCATCATCATCATCATCATTATCATCCTCATCCTCATCCTCATCATCATCCTCATCCTCATCATCATTGTTTATCACCCTCATCCTCATCATCATCACCATCCTCATCATCATCACCATCATCATCACCCTCATCCTCCTCCTCATCATCATCACCATCATCCTCATAATCGTCATCAGGTCATCATCATCATCATCATCATCATCATCATCATCCTCACCCTCATCGTAATCATCATGATCATCACCCTCATCATCATCATCATCATCATTGTCATCCTCCTCCTCATCATCACCATCATTATTCATCATCATCTTCATCGTCACCCTCATCCTCATCCTCATCATCATCACCCTCATCCTCATCATCATCATCATGGTCATCATCACCCTCATCCTCCTCCTCCTCCTCATCATCATGATCATCATCACCCTCATCCTCATCAGCATCATCATCCTCATCCTCATCAGCATCATCATCATCATGACCCTCATTTTCATCAGCTTCATCATGGTGATCATTATCATCCTCCTCATTACCCTCATTCTCATCATTATCATCATAGACATCATTCTCCTCATCATCACCATCATTGTTCATCATCGTCACACTCATCCTCATCATCATCATTATCACCCTGATTGTCATCATCATCATCATCACCTCATCCTCATTAGCTTCATCATCACCCTCATCCTCATCATCATCATCACCGTCATCCTCATCATCATCATCATCATCACCCTCATCCGCATCAGCATCATCATGGTCATCGTCACCCTCATCATCATCATCATCATCATCCTCATCATCTGATCCAGATGGAGATCGATGGCCACCCACCTATTCCACTGGCTCAAAACAATTGTCCATTGTGGCAGTTTCCTAGTTATTTTTTGGCAGTTTTTCGAGTCCTAAACTTTCGGGGCAGTTTTGAGGCCTTAAACGACATTTTTTTGGAGATTCGAGGCCAAATGGTTTCCATTGGCATGCATTTGGCCGACCAAAATTTGTAACGCTTAGATAGACCTTTCCAACGAGCTATCAAACACCCAAATCGGAGATCGTATGCAAAAGTTATGACCCCGGGAAGTTGACTGTTCAACTTACCACCTTGGGGCCGCAAACTTTATGATGGTTCATCTTCTAGGGTTACGTTTTGGGACTTTTGGGGTTCTCACCCTCATTAGTATTATAAATAGGCCCCTTTGGCCTCATTTTGTATCAAGCTGGGCATGAATGAGCGTAGTAGCCACATCTCTTCTCAGAGATAGCTACCACCGTTCTAACAATTGTATTACAGTCTGTTCTATTTCCGCCATTTAATAGAATATGTTTTTACTGTATCTCTGTTATCTTTGCAAAATGTCTGTTATTATGACTCTGTATATGTTCTTTCATTTCGTTCACGCATAAATACGGATCATCATCACCCTCATCCTCATCCTCATCATCCTCATCCTCCTCCTCCTCATCATCATCACCCTCATCCTCATCAGCTTCATCATGGTCATCATCATCATCACCATCATCATCCTCATCCTAATGCTCATCATCATCATCCTCAACCTCATCATCATCATCACCCTCATCCTCTCCATCATCATCATCACCCTCATCTTCATCATCATCATCATGGTCATTATCATCATCATCATCATCATCATCACCCTCATCCTCATCATGATCCTCCTCCTCCTCCTCCTCATCACCCTCATCCTCATCAGCTTCATCATGGTCATCATCATCAACATCATCATCATCACCGTCATCATCCCCATCCTCATCCTCCTCCTCCTCATCATCAACCTCATCATCATCATCACCCTCATCCTCCTCCTCCTCATCATTACCCTCATCCTCATCCTCATATCCATGGTCATCATCATCATCATCACCCTCATGCTCATCATCATCATCATCATCCTCATCCTCATCATGATCATCATCATCATCACCCTCATCCTCATCAACCTCATCATTGTCATCATCATCATCATCATCATCATCATCATCATCATCACCCTCATCCTCCTCATCATCATCATGGTCATCATCATCATCATCATTATCATCATCATCATCATCATCACCCTCATCCTCATCATCATCAACCTCGATCCTCATCATCATTGTTCATCACCCTCACCATCACCATCATCATCATCTTCATTGACACCCTCATCCTCATTATCATGACCATCCTCATCATCATCATCGAAATCCTCATCATCATCATCATCATCATCATCACCCTCATCCTCATCATCCTCCTCCTCCTCCTCATTGTCATCATCCTCATCATCATTAGAGGAAATTTGAGGTCTAAAATGGGCCTCCTAAGGAAAATAATAAAATAATAGTTATTAATTTTGGAGGAAGAATGAAAAAAACTACTTTTTTGTTCATATTTTCGACATATCTCCCTGTGGTTTTACTCAAATTTCGAGCCGGGGAGCTTGTTGGATGAGGAATTTAATTCTGCATCCAACGAGTACCCACACTGCATACTTTTGATGGACCCCTCTACCCAAAAAATAAGAAATACTTGAAAAGACGTGATGATGACATCATCATCATGTTTTTTTTAGGTATTCTTATTTTTAGGGTAGTGGGGTTTGCCAAAAGTATGCAATGTGGCTACTCATTGGATGCGGAATCAAATTCTGCATCAAACGAGATCTCCCACTCAGAATTTGAGTAAAAACATAGGGAGATATGTAAAAAATATGAACATAAAAAGTTGTTTCCTTTTATGACAAATATATCAATTCAACCATTATGGTTGACTCGTTTTAGTGAAATTCTATTGGTTCTTGAATTCCAACTCACAAAACTTATTGTTAGCGCGTTTTCTTATAAGGCCCATTTTAGACTCCAAATTTCCTCTAATGCATTGTTCATCACCCTCATCCTTACCATCATCATCATCTTCATCGACACCCTCATCCTCATCATCATCATCATAACCCTAATCCTCATCCTCATCATCATAGTCATCATCCTCCTCCTCATCACCATCATTGTTCATCATCATCTTCATCATCACCATCATCCTCATCATCATCACCATCCTCATCGTCCTCATCCTCCTCCTCCTCCTCCTCATTATCACCCTCATCCTCATCATCATCATCATAGTCATCATCCTCCTCATCATCACCATCATTGTTCATTATCATCTTCATCATCACCTTCATCCTCATCATCATCAGCATCCTCATCATCATCATCATCACCGCCATCATCATCATCATCCTCCTCCTCCTCCTCCTCCTCATCATCATCATCCTCATCTTCATCATCATTGTTCATCACCCTCATCCTCAATATCATTGACACCCTCATCCTCATCATCATCAACACCCTCATCCTCATCATCATCATGCCCATCGACACCCTCATTGTTCATCACCCTCATCCTCAACATATAGACAAATGTAAATTGCATATATTCATTGAGCACTAAATCGCATATGCAATATATCTCATATGCACTAAATCGCATATGTGTTGTGGAGAACATGTAAAAACCTGACCGTTCATTAAAAAGATGGAATTCAATATCGCATATGCGATATATTGGAGGTGCATTATATCGTATATGCAATATGTGTTTTATAGAAAATGTTGGGTGGCATCGTGTGGGCCAGGTTTATTGTATCAAAAGACATAATTCGTGTAAACCCACACATAGAGAACTGTTCGACATGCAATTTTTTATCATTACGTACATAATTCCATAGTTTTGTACATGTTTGGGTGGATTTCAATGGGGAATGCATGTAATAGAGGACGAAAGTCAGCAAGGAAAGTGCTTACACTGGAAGAAGAAAAAAACAAAAAACAAAAAAAGGGAAGATTCAAGAAATTGTCGGCATTTATTACATGAGCAAATAGTTCCCATTCCCCCTCAACAGATACCTGACGTAGAGGCTGAGGAAGATAGTGCAACATTAAAGGAAGCTGGTTATATAGAAGTTGATATTACTTATCCATTAGTAAACAGACAAAATTGTGAAGAGTTCAATAACTATGTTACTCTTGGTGCAAATGCGACTCAGCAACAACCATGTTCGATGGTTCAATCTCCTAATCGAAGTTGTGAGCCAGTAGTGGATGTAAATGTCACTCCAGCATTTCAAACGACAACAAATTTTGCATGAAAATGAAAGAGAACTCTTAAACGAATACAAGTGGACAAGAGCGGATTGACTTCCATGGAAGGTAAGGTGGCTAAATGCAGTATCCTTCATCATTCTTCTCAAATAATGAGACAATATTTTGATAACAAATCCAAAGCTGGTAAATGCCAATTGTTTTTAGGTTTTCTTAAATCTAGAAATATGGAAACTATTAGAAGAAATTTAGGCACAACAACAATGAATAATATCAAATCAAGTAATCACATTGTTAAATCTCTTGCTGCTGCATTCACATCGATTGGTAAAAAAACTCGTTCACAAGACTGTAATGTGGCTCATCGTGTATTCGCTGAATCAATTGTATGTAGATCCACAAGAAAACGTCATTTACTTAAATGCACATAAAAAATTGTGCCTTTACATCCAAAGACACTTAAAAAATATTCAGTAAGAAGAGACAACCTTGCTGCAGAGGTACAAATGGAAACATTATGGAAATTTAGCGGTAGGTTTCCCCACAAAGACATGAAGTTAGTTGAAGCAGTGAAGGCCCTAGTGCAAACATTTTGGCATGATAACACTAGGCCTTCTTCTAACACGAAGGATGTGTTAAAACATTGTAAGGGTTCTAGAAACACTGAAACTCATGTTAAACATTATCTTGACATGACACAAACTCAACTGTTCGAGATGTTTAAAGTTGCCCACATAGAGCTAAGGCTCAAGTAAAGATCTTTTGAAAAATGCAAGCCTTGGTATGTTTGAATCAATACCATACGGAACACTTGTTTTCATAGATACCACATAGAGTTTGACCTATATTACCATACATTTGCACATATACATAATTTTTTGCATCCTAACCATGTGCAGGAATGCTCAAGTACAGTACCGCTAATGTCATCCAAATATTTCATCCATAGCATAATGTGTCTGAGGTAAGCTGGCCAAACACATTACTTAAAACAATGTGTAGACAGTTCTTGCAACAATTGTGGTGGGCTATCATTATGGTCTGATTGCATCCATGAAAGTGAAGATCAAGCATCTAGTAATGCAATTGTTGAGAAGCAAAACTATCAGTATGAGACATATCAACTAAACGATGCGAAAGAAAGCAGGAAGATTAAATTGGTGACTTCATAGGTAAATTCTTGAATATTGACAAATTAATATTCATGTACACATTTTTTTGTGGTTTATTGACATATTAATACTCATGTACCAGGTGCGAGTATGTAATTTTATTCCAGAGTTTCATGGAAAGATCCAATAGTACATTCAACATGTCGATATGGCACGGTGGCAAGATGAGCAATTCAGAATATCCTAGGACACCTTCCCTCTCGGAATAATACTATCAGTGGTTGAATTTGTAAAAAATTACACCCTGCAACCACAAAATGAAATTCAAAGTCAATACTATCACTTAGAGCAGGTGAGCATAATGGTGCATATCACGTATTGACATGGGAAAGATAGCAATGAAGAGAAATGTGTGATACTCAAACAAAAGTCACTTCTACATAAGTCACGACCGGACCCATGACATCCATTACATGCAACATTGCTTTAAATTATTCTATGATCACGCGATAGCTATGGATGTACCATTTTATTGTCATTTCATTTGGTTAGATGGTTGTGCTGGACAGTTCAAGAATGCACGTGTATTTGAATGGTTGTGTTTGTTGCACATAAAATACAAGGTGCCACATGTATGGAACTACTTTGAAACTGGTCATGGAAAAGGAGAGCACGATGGTGCTAGTGCATGCATTAAAAATGCCCTTCAAAGGGAAGAGATGAAGTTTACAGTTGCTCACCTTCGAGACGTGCATCTGTAGTCCAATGGTGTGCATCTGTCATGGGAGAACAAGCAACAAGGAAACACTTAGTGTGAATAATATTCTGGTAGGTGATGAATGTGGACACATTAGAAACACCTTGGGTGAACACAGTGCATGGAACTCAACAGTTTCATTCAATTAGAAGCTCAGACAACTCGGCCCTACAAATTTGGACAAGATTGAAGGATTTCTTTTGTAGTTCCTGTAGCATCGGTGAATGGGATGATTGTGAGCATACATATACCATTGATACATGGGATCGAGTGACACTTGGCACCAATTTCAATGGGGTTAATGAAATAGACCATTTGGAAGATGATCAAACACATATTTCTACAGACTATGATCACATATCAGATCTCATACAAGCAGGTACATGAGTAGTGCCTAAATAAGAAAATGCATTTATGTATTGTTTACTCAACCTATGTATAATTTAATCTATGTAGAAATTATAAATGCAAGACCTTATTTACAAAATGTATTGTTAACTCGACCTATTTCCTTTCACAGGTCAGATATATGCAATGGTTACCCCAAAAAATAATGAATGGGGTTCTAACTATTTGTTGGCACGTTGCTTAGAGGGGAAACAAACCCTTCTAGAACCTATTACAGATGATGAAAATATTGAATTCCCAACTGGCTCGATGGTTATAAAAGGGGAGTACTTGACACTTGCAGTACAACTGAAAAGGAAGGGTGGGTATGTATATTAGGATTATAGACCAGAAGGTACTGTATACCACTTCACCAACCTAGTAGTTGGTATAAACATCAAGCTACGCACTCCTGGTCACAAAAATAGGTCACATGTAAGATACTTTATACCTCATATAGAGCACAAAAAATTGATGGACACCATCATTAACAGAGATGATCCGGATGGCCTACTTGTATGAGTGCATTTTCAAGTGCATTATTTAACCTTAAAAGTGAATTCTGAATCATGATTTCCATTATTTAGCCTTACTTTATTTCGAGTGTAATAAACCTGTGATTGTCAGATACCATTCACAAAAATAATATTATTCAGATGATATTGGACACAATAAACACGATCGTACAACCTTGGGTGAGTTATCTATAAATCATGTTTGCACATTTTCATTGGCTTCTCTTTTATTTCTTATGATGTTACTAATGTCTATCCTTTCATGTGCCTAGAATACAAACACCATCTACGACACATTGGAGGCACCAAGAATGGTGTCTTTAGACACCACCAAAGAGAGTTCAGAAAATAACAAGCTCTCTAGTTGTTGAAATTTACATTTCTTGATGTTTTTAGTTTAATATACATTTAATTACATTTCCAAGTACAAATCAGAAACAAACTAGGATTTCATACATGCATGCACCAACTAGGCTTTCATGAACACCAATTTGCATGCACCAACTAGGGTTGACAAGGTATGAGATGGAACTAGGATTCAGTGAGCAATTTACAAGTTAAGAGAGGGAACTAGAGACACATGATCACCAATAATTGTATACACCAACTAGGCTTTCATTAACACCAATTTGCATGCACACCAACTAGGGTTGAGAAGGTATGAGATGGAACTAGCGTTTAGTGAGCAATTTTCAAGTTAAGAGAGGGAACTAGAAACACATGGTCACCAATACTTCCATGCACCAACTAGGCTTTCATGAACACCAATTTGCATGCTCCAACTAGGGTTCATAAGGTATGAGATGGAACTAGGGTTTAGTGAGCAATTTGAAAGTTAAGAGAGGGAACTAGAAACACATGATCACCAATACTTTCATGCACCAACTTGGCTTTTATGAACACCAATTTGCATGATCCAACTAGGGTTCACAAGGTATGAGATGGAACTAGGGTTTAGTGAGCAATTTGCAAGTTAAGAGAGGGAACTAGAAAAACAAGATCACCAATACTTGCATGCACCAACTAGGCTTTCATGAACACCAATTTGCATGCTCCAACTAGGGTTGACAAGGTATGAGATAGAACTAGGGTTTAGTGATCAATTTGCAAGTTAGGAGAGCGAAATAGAAACACATGATCACCAATACTTGCATGTACCAGCTAGGCTTTCATGAACAACAATTTGCATGCACAATAACTAGGGTTGACAAGGTATGAGATGGAACTAGGGTTTAGTGAACAATTTGCAATTTAAGATAGGGAACTAGAAAGACATCATCACCAATACTTTCATGCGCCAACTAGGCTTTCATGAACACCAATTTGTATGCACCAACTAAAGTTGACAAGGTATGAGATGGAACTACGGTTTAGTAAGCAATTTGCAAGTTAAGAGAGGGAACTAGAAACACATGATCACCAATACTTGCATGCACCAACTAGGATTTCATGAACACCAATTTGCATGCACCAAATAGGGTTGAGAAGGTATGAGATGGAACTAGGGTTTAGTGATCAATTTATAAGTTAAGAGAGGGAACTAGAAACACATGATCACCAATACTTGCATGCACCAACTACGCCTTGAAGAACAGCAATTTGTGTGCACCAACTAGGGTTGACAAGGTATGAGATGGAACTAGGGTTTAGTGAGCAATTTGCAACTTAAGAGAGGTAACTAGAAACACATGATCACCAATACTTGCATGCACCAACTAGGCTTTCATGAACACCAATTTGCATGCTCCAACTAGGGTTCACAAGGTATGAGATGGAACTACTTGTTTAGTGAGCAATTCGCAAGTTAAGAGAGGGAACTAGAAACACATGATCAAAAATACTTGCATGCACCAACTAGGATTTCATGAACACCAATTTTCATGCTCCAACTAGGGTTCACAAGGTATGAGATGGAACTAGGGTTTAGTGTGCAATTTGAAAGTTAAGAGAGGGAACTAGAAACACATGATCACCAATACTTGCATGCACTAACTAGGATTTCATGAACACCAATTTGCATGCTCCAACTAGGGTTGACAAAGTATGAGATGGAACTAGGGTTTAGTGAACAATTTGCAAGTTAGGAGAGGGAACTAGAAACACATTATCACCAATACTTAAATGCACCAACTAGGATTTAATTAACACCAATTTGCATGCACACCCACTAGGGTTGACAAGGTATGAGCTGGAACTAGGGTTTAGTGAGAAATTTGCAAGTTAAGAGAGGGAACTAGAAACACATGATCACCAATACTTGCATGCACTAACTAGTCTTTCCTGAACAAAAATTTGCATGCTCCAACTAAGGTTGACAAGGTATGAGATGGAACTAGGGTTTAGTGAGCAATTTGCAAGTTAGAAGAGGGAACTAGAAACACATGATCACCAATACTTTCATGTTACAACTAGGCTTTAATGAACACCAATTTGCATGCACACCAACTATGGTTGACAAGGTATGAGATGGAAGTAGGGTTTAGTGAGAAATTTGCAAGTTAAGAGAGGGAACTAGAAACACATGATCACCAATACTTTGCATGCACCAACAAGGCTTTCATGAACACCAATTTGCATGCTCCAACTAGGGTTGACAAGGTATGAGATGGAACTAGGGTTTGGTGAGCAATCATGCAAGTTAGGTGAGGGAAATAGAAACACATGATCACCAATACTTGCATGCACCAACTAATCTTTCATGAACACCAATTTGCATGCTCCAACTAGGGTGCACAAGGTATGAGATGGAAATAGGGTTTAGTGAGCAATTCGCAAGTTAAGAGAGGGAACTAGAAACACATGATCACCAATACTTGCATGCACCAACTAGGCTTTCATGAGAAACAATTTGCATGCTCTAAATAGGGTTACCAAGGTATGAGATGGAACTAGGGTTTAGCGAGAAATCATGCAAGTTAAGAGAGGGAACTACCAACACATGATCACCAATACTTGCATTCACCAGCTAGGCTTTCATGAACAACAATTTGCATGCACCAACTAGGGTTGAGAAGGTATGAGATGGAACTAGGGTTTTGTGAGAAATTTGCAAGTTAGGAGAGGGAACTAGAAACACAAGGCCATGTACAAATCAAAAACCAACTAGGCTTTGATGAACACCACTTTGCATGCTGTCACTAGGGTTGACAAATAATTATCTATGGAACTAGGGTTTACTTCAACCAATTTAGGGTTTGTAGGGTATGATGTATGTTAGTATGGTATGATGTTAGTATCATAGGGTATTGTAGCGTATGATATGGTATATATTACACATGCATGCATGCCTTAGTGTTATTGTACATATTGTTAGTAAGCTATGCTATGGTACATGTTATTGTATGTTAGTATGGTATGATGTTAAAGTGTCATAGGTTAATGTAGGGTATGTTATTGTGTGTTAGTATGGTATGATGTTAGTATCATAGGGTATTGTAGGGTATGATATGGTATATTACACATGCATGCATGACTTAGTGTTATGATGTTAGTGTATGGTATATTACAATGGTATGGTATGTTAGTATGGTATGATGTTAGTGTCATAGAATATTGTAGGGTATGTTATTGTATGATAGAATTGTATGATGTTAGTATCATAGGGTATTTTAGGGTATTATATGGTATATATTACACATCCATACATGACATATTTTTATGATTGTTAACTTTAGTGTATGCTATGGTTATGATGTTAAAAAATTGAGGATAGCCATAATGTTAAAAAGTTAATGAGTCATAAATTCTTCCTTTAAGTATTGGAAATTCATAAGTTAGCACACATGTGAACCACACATATCATTATATCACATAGGTGAACCACACATATCATGTTCCAAGATCAAGTCAACCATATATGTATAAACTTGAACCTTACTTTATATTATATATGTATAGAAAAAATGTTCCAAAAATTGTCATGCCACATTGCCATAATACCAAATAGTGGATCAAAAAGTACATCTTTGTGTACATATGAACAAAAAGTTACATCTATGTATGCCCCCTATACATTTATTTTAGTTATCCCCCCTTTTTCTACCACTGCCAGAGTCTTTGGAGAATTCTATATTTCTTTTTCGACTACTCACTAGTGATCCCCATCACTCAACAAGAGGGATAGATCACATCAGTGGAGACTGCAAAAAAACCAAAATTTGTAAGTTAATTTACCAACCTTTAAAAATTCTATGTACATTTGCTTAAATTCCAAAGCCAAAATAACATTTTTACTTACTATAGATGAGTAAGTAATTGGGGGTCCTGGTGCCCCACTAACAACGACCTTGATTGGGTGATATTCAAGCGCCACTTGCTCACTATCAAGCTGCATAAAAAATATATATATGTGCCAATGTAAACAAATATACATGTACCTTGGGGGGGAAGAGGTGGGTCACCAATTTGGGTCTCTTCAAGCACCAAATCATAGAAAAAGAAGCACAAACGTACAAATAAAATGATCTACATAAACATACCTACTAGCTTGTCAAAGGTGGGCCATCAGTTTGGTGCTCTTCATGCACCAGTGCCTCACTAGGGGCCTGCATATAAAGTAACATATATGACAATTTCAGATAAAATAGTGAATCAGAGACATATATACTACATGGATGGAAAATGATGTTACCTTGAAGAAAGCGAAACATACATACCTGGCTGGGGGGAAGAGGTGGGTTGACAACAACCTCACTTTGGTGCTCTTCAAGCACCACTGTCATAATAGGTTCATGCATAAAGTAACATATGTCAAAGTGATACAATTAAAATGATTTTTCCAAAGAAAGCGAAACATAATTAAAAGCATATTTCAAATAATACCTGTGTCTGGGAATCTACGCCTGCATGAGACGGAATAGGCTGCGATACAATATACTCATCCTGGTCACCCTACATAAAACATGTATCAAAATTAGGATGTATTGAATGTTACAATCTATACTCTAAATATGTAAATAAAGTTCACAAATTAACAAGTATAGTTCTTACCCGTATTGGTGAAGAACCAAACTCATATGCAATATTAACAGTCGCATCAATGTTCTCAACATTGATTAGTGAACTATGCGATTGTGGTGTGCCATGGGACACCAGCTGTATATTTGTTCACATAATTTGTTAGATAATTAAATAGAAATAAATTGCAAAACAATTGAAAATTTTGATATGAAACAAAATATAATATGAAAATAATGAGTTTTACTTACCAAGCGAAGTAATCCATCATCTCAAAAGTATGAATCAGGGCCACAGCATAAGCCTCCACACAATGTGCAAGGGTGTGGAGTAACATGACGCCCTGAATGCTCTGCATCTGTTGTGTGATCTGTAGATAAGCCTGCCTTAGAACTTCTAGCCCTTTGATCTACATTGCGTTGGACATCAGTCCCATGCTGAAGCAATGTATCTGCTAAGTCAAATAATGCCTCTTCTGTATTCTCAATCATAGGACTTGTAGGAGCACATATCCGAGGGGGTTTTGGTGTGCATGGTGGGTGTTGCACATAGTTAGGATCCATCCTGGCACCTAACCTATCTTGGGGCATCCCATGACCAACACCCTGGAATCCTAAGAGATCGAAGTAGTTAATATGTTTTCCTAGGACGAATTCTACATACAACTTTCGAAGGAAATAAAATGGGATGTCCCTATTCCCATGAGGGTCTTCATCGAAGACCATATACCAACGATCCATCCAATTGGCCTTTATATTTGGTTCAATGCACTAGTATATGGAAATGTGTGGTCGACTGGTGGGTGGAACCAATCCGGTGCTAGGGTTCTAAAATAATGAAAATAATTTGTATTTTGTAATTTTAAGGGCTTTGATGTCTTTATAACTCAATCAATCAGAGTAGTATTGACTCCTGGATTCTCTATACATGCTAATGTGGTAAAGAGATCATTGGGCTTCAGCAATTGTGTTTGTTATTGTGTCCAATGCATCAGCTAAAGAATCTCTCAAACGATCCCCCCCTCTAATAGATAAGCTAAGGCACCTCAATGACGCCAAACGTGCAATAATCTGTGAGTTTCGATCTTGTCCCCCCCCCCCCCCCCCCCCCCCCCCC
>LPNX010218959.1:156300-185701 GCA_001517045.1 Pseudotsuga menziesii
CAATCTATTTTACTTTTAATCATTCTTTGATTTCATTCATTTTTTTTAAATTTGTTTAAAATAATTATAAAAACTATGAAATTATGGAAAAAAGTAAATAATTTAAGACTAAGTGAAAAGGATAAGAGAATTTACCTTCCATTGGAGCCAATCCACCTCCAACTCGACCTCGAAAAGCTAAAACGCAAATCACCTTTGCGTTATTTCACCCTCACGGTTTTTTCGTTGTGCCGATCCTATGCAAATAATATTTGAGGGGCATGTGGCCTCTATTTTATTTCTTTTTTTACTTTTCAATATCGCATATGTGATATATTGCACTTGCGATATATATTGCATATGCGATATATTGTAAATGTGAAATATCACATATGCCCCATCCTTCTTCCTACCTAAATAATGAAATAAAAGAATTAAAATTTAGTGGATTGTAAGTCACTTTATGTAGTCTATACAATATTTTTGGTAATGTGAAGCATACAACTAGAAAGGTTATTTTTCTCATTATGTTGGTGTAAACATATTGATATTGTTCTAAGAATTTACAAACATGGTTTTGGAGCCATAGTAAAGGCCATCCAAACCAATTGAAGGATTAATTTAGTGTGGGAATACAAACAAGATATGCCTAAAATAATGTTATCCAACAAGCATGAACTTGAATAAAGTTGAGAAGGAGGTTACTAAAATTTGAATGAAAATTTATGAGAGACGAGTAACAGCAAATGAACTTGACAAAAGTTTAGAGGTGGAAATAAGAAAACTAAGTAGTCATATTGTCAGTAAGTGATTCATTATATGTCTTTGTATTGATTTTATTTATAAAATTTTGTATCATTTTAATATTTCTTATGTACACTAATTTTATTTGATTGTTTTAATTATAAAGGGAAATAATCCTAGGTCTCTTATGAATAATGTGTCAAGTAGTAGTATAGAATAGTATTGTACAAGTTGAGGAATATGGATCAAATATTGAAGATCAATTTAATCCTATGGGATAATATGACCCTAATAATGGAATTGAGGATGATGGGATAAATCGATTGATCTAAGACACCCTCACACAATGTAGCACTATTTTTTCTAATATCTCAAGTGTCTATTAGTTTTCTCCCAAGAATGTGTCTTGGCCTTCCCATTCCCCTACCATATCACACATGTGTATAAAATATGCTCGAGGGAAAAAATATATGTGTTACAAAGTGGACAAGAGACAATTTGTAGTTTTCCTAAATCAGGATTTTATCCTAGTTAACTTTTGAAATCATTTTTTTAAGTTTGTTTACTTCCCAAGTCTTATTAAGAACTAAAATTGGGTGTTTGTTGTAATTGGACATGAAATTCTTTCCATTGGATGCAATTTCTAACCTTTTCATAATGTCTCAACCTACATGAGGTTATCTTTTCCAATAATACCATTACATATGCATTACGAATCATTATAATCATCGTGGTCTAATTTTTTTTTATAATAGAAAAGTACATGATCATGGATATATGTGTATGCCATCATAATAACATAAGTGCTCAACATTACTATTAAGGAATTTTTAATTAAGTGAATACTCATTCCAATCATAATGTAAACAAATGCTTCAAGGAGAAATGTTAGTTAAAATCAACATATAACAAGGAGATATTGAGTCCTAAACATAATATCCTAATAACCACTACAAGATGGATATATGTATATTCCATCATTATAACATAAGTGCTCAACATTACTATTGAGGAATTTTTAATTAAGTGAATAATCATCACAATCATAATATAGACACATGTTTCAAGGAGAAATGTTAGTTAAAATCAACATATAACAAGGAGATATTGAGTCATAAACATCATCTCATAATAAGCCCCACACAATGGACAATAACTAACCATTTATGAGAATCAAGATCCACATAGTGGTCATATACTAGGGTTTTCACAATCCCCCCCTAAAAAAATGTCTATGACCTTGATGTTGAATCATCATTTACAAAAACGCATATGCGATATATCACATATGACTTGAATATCTCATATGCGATATATCTCACTTCTGATATATCACATATGCGTTCTCTAAATGTTAAATATCACATATGTGATATTTAACATTTAGAAAATGCATACACGATAGTTTTTTATGAACCTGAGCCTTGTGTTTGGGCTCGGGTTATTCCGAACTTACCATCAATAATGCATATGTGTTCTTGATTTGCACTTCGGAAGTGCGTTTTTTATTTCTTAAGTGGCTCCAAAAAGTGGAACCAACTTTGTGCGAGTGCCCTTCATCTTCTTTGGTTCTTTGTCTTCACAATCTATGTAGAACAATTTCTTGTTGTTGTACTTATGTCCCTTACTATACTTTTTGTCACAATTGAAGCATAATCCTATTTCTCTTATTTCATCTATTTTTCTGGGTGTCAACATTTGTGGTAGTTTGGAAGAAGGAAAATTATTTTCTCTATATGTTTTGGAGAAGGCCTTTCCAGTATTCATCTCCATATTTTTATTTTCAACTCATTAGAGGAAATTTCAATTTAAAAAGGGACTTCCAAAAATAATACAAATTCCATGTCACCATGTATTAGCCAATCAAAATTCTTTAAAACTCAAAAAGGGAGCACCTCTTAAACAAATTTTTAATATAAATTTGGGGATAGGTATCATTAAAAAAACTACTTTTTTTGTTCATATATTCAACATATCTCCCTGTGTGTTTACTCAAATTTTGATTGGGAGAGCTAGTTGGATGCGGAATTAAATTCCCCATTCAACGGGTACCCACTCGGCATAATTTTGACGGGCTCCGCTACCCCAAAAATAAGAGATACCTGAAAAAATGTGATGATGGATGATGATGTCATCATCACGTTTTTCAAGTATTTCTTGTTTTTGGGGTAGAGGATCCTCTCAAAAGTATGCTGAGTGGGTACTCATTGGATGGGAAATTTAATTCCACATCCAACGAGCTCTTTTGATTGAAATTTGAGTAAACACACTCGGAGATATGTCGAAAATACGAACAAAAAAGTAGCCTTTTCTTTTATTCCTCCAAAATTAATAAAAATTATTTTATTATTTTAACTATTATTTTATTATTTTTCCTTAGGAGGCTCATTTTGAGTTGAAATTTCCTCTAATGTTCCTTTCCATCATGAAATCCTTCTCTAGCAATGATGGTTCAAAGAGACGCACCTCATGTTGAATGTTATCTTTCAAGGATCCAATAAAGAGATCTGACAAATTATCGTGTGAAATATTCTTCAGTTTGAGACTTAGTTGCTCAAATTTCTTGATGCGATCTGTAACTGAACCTTTTTGCTTGAGATTTAGCAACTGAATGAAGAAGGTGTTTTTATTTATATCCCCATAATGTGCAATCAATTTTTTGGTGAGTATGGACCACCAAATAATAGACTCCTTTTTACGGTCACAAAGCCAATGGTACCACACAAACTGATCGAATTCTAAATACAAGGATGCAATAGTTACCTTTTGCATAGTAGGAACGTGGTGTAGATCAAAGAATTGCTCCATCTGAAAATTCCACGTGATTGGATCCTTTCCATCAAACTTTCGCATGTCAATGTTGGGGACAAAGTAGTTTCTTGGACCTAAATTCAACATATGTTGTTGTAGTGAATTATCAACTTTTAAGGACTCCAAATTCCTACTCTCCAATTTTTTTTCAATTTTATCCAGACATGACTAGAATAAGTCATCTTGTTCATCCTTATCCTCTTCATGAGTCGATAATCGAGAAAAAAAGTTATGATTGATATCTTTGATAAACTCCTTCAAGTATTGAAGATCTTCTTTACTAGCCATCCCTTTGATATCTTCTTTACTAGCTATCCCTTTGAAACCCTCTTTAGTAGCCATCTTCTCTTTCAATTTAGTGAAGTCATCAATTTTCACATTTCCTTTAATCATATCTTCCAACTTAGACACTCTAAAAGAAATGTTTTTCATTTTCTCATATGTCGGGGATGAATTCTCTGGGAGTATGAGTGGAGTGTGATTCTTTCCACTTCCTTTTGGTGGAATTTTTAACAATATCATACCGTAGGGTTTACCACAAATATATCTTTCTACTAAAATCTATTCAAATGGAAAATGGCGTATGTTTTTCAATCATTAAATGAGATATTGTTTTAGGGCCAACTTGTAACTAAGGTAAAATTTGAATTGAGACTCCTTTGAGTATGAAACATTGGTATGTAGTACCTCGATCTATCATATTTCCAATGCAGCAGGTCTAAACTAATTCGGATGAGCCAACAAAAATTTATCACAAATATACCAAAGCTTCTTATTTTTATCCTATTTAGAAGAGAGAAATTGTATTGTATGGAACGTGTTCATTGTTCTATTTATGCATCTAAAACTTTTACCACAGATACCATGGTCTGTCTTATTTCAGATGTAATTGGTATCCCTCCATTTGGATCTCAAATTATTTAGATATGACCTTTTTCCCAATAAGACATGTTTTAAACTAGCTGTAGGACTAGTCAAAATCCCTAGAGTCCTCCGCAATTATTTACAAAACTATAATGGCTTGAGCTATGAATTTTTTACTTAAGGTAGTTTGGGCTGTTTTGGAAGTGGGTTTTCAACCTCGATCTATGATTCCTTGTAGAAAAAAATGATGTAGCGAATGTGCCATGATGCCTCGTTGTAGAGAAGTGAGTCCCAAGGAAAGAGATTTGATACCAAATGTTATCCAACCAAATATGATATATATAATAAAAAGAGAAGAAATAGACAATAAGAGAGTAATCCATGCCTAAAAGATGAATAACATATATAAATATCAATCATCTTCGAGGAAGGAACTTCCTTACAGAATGTACAAGACAAGATAAGATGATATGATACCAAACTAAGAAGATATTCTTCCTATATATAGGAGATAAAAGTGTACAATAACAACTAATAAACCCACTAATAGACCCAAGACTACATAGATAATATGTAATATACCAGAATATAAGGGGTAATGTGTCACACTATATGGTGTAATATATCATCATTAAGGGCTTAACAAGTATTGTCTTTAACTTGGTGTCTTAAAGCATTGTCTTAAATTATTGTCTTAAACGATTGTCTTAAACATGGTTGTAAAAAGTCAACCATGGTTCACTACATTATGTGGTATATGCTGATACAACCAAATATGCAATACAAGAATAATGTGACAATCGATGTTCATCAAGGGTTATGTCGCATTGTGATGTTTTGCCACATTGTGACATGAACATCATTTTTTTTATGTTTGATTGTGACATTCCTCCACATTTATGTCACTATCTAAAATTCATCTTTTCAATCTTTGTCGAAGGATTTGTGAGGGTTTTGTAACATTACAATAGTGATAAGTGTCATTTTTTATTGCAAAATTAAATTTCTAATCATGTTTTAGTTATCGCAACTTCTATTATTATTTTTTAATTTTTTTATACAAATTGAAAAAAATAATATTAACTAATAATCAAATTAATATGATATCTATTAATAATAGTTAATATTTTGATTAATATCATATATTCAATAAAAAAATAAATTGTTTTAAAGTATGATTTTTATCATTAAAGATTATATCTTATTAAATTACTTTACTAAATTCTAAACCAAAATGTTTTAGAGTTTAAATTTTCATAATATCAAATAATAATTTTGATTTAGAGTTTATTTTTTCATTTTGAAACATAAATACATTATTTTCATATTCAATATCTTAAATTTTCTTTGAGCATGATCGAAGTATATCTCAATAAAAAAAAATCTATATGTACAATCATAATCTTCATTAAGTCAAATATTAACCATGAATTGAAAATTAATCAAATGTTTATGTTTGCACTTATCATAATCTAGAAATTTGTTCGTCTAATATTTAATATTCATGTTGCATAAACAATAATCAAATTTTTTCTCTAATATTCATGTGGTGCAGACATTATGATATAACCCTAGGTGCTAAATGATATATAATATTATTGCGAATTAAATAATAATATTTCATTATTACTTTCAAGATAGAAATCTATATAAACAGCATATCCCATGTAATTATTGATAATCTAATTAATTCATTAAAATGTAATATCATAATTAAAATATGATACCATTAATTAACTATTACATTTTTAATTAATGAAATCGAATCACTTCATTAAGATTATTTTGTTAAGTGATATTCTCTTTTAATTAAGTATCATATGATTACAATTATTTAAATAATATTATTGCTACTAATACTTTGCATATATGTTTACAGGCCCACCCATTACTACCAACAACCACATTAATTAATTAATGTGGTTGTTGCTAGTAATGTAACATGGTAACATTAAGAAAACTATGATTGCATGTGAATATAATTATGTGGATAGATATTTAGATATTATGTTGAATTTTGGGTTTGCTTATGATCAACGAGATTAAACTAAGTGTAACAAGTGTACACCATTGATTCATTTCATGGTCATCTTATCGTGTTATGTTTAAATGGATCTTTGTTAATATTTAAGTAAGGTTTAGTTAAAAGGTGGTTAAAGAAAAGGTAAACTATTTGTTTTTGTTATTTCATATTAGAGTTTTTTTTGTTTTTACTATACCTGCCAGGGTAGGTATATAGCTATCGCTTAGTCAAACAATAGTTTTGACTTTAATTAATTTTTATACTTTTTCAAAAGTTTAACATAACTTTTATAAAATTCATATATTAAATTCATATTTTAAAAATAAAATTATTATTATTATTATTTTTTAAATCTATTTTTTCATTTTATGATTGGTTCATTTGAAAATATAAAAAAATTAAAAATATATAAGAATGCTAGGTGTCTTGTTTATTAAAATAGTAATAATCACTAATCTCAATAGTTGTGACATTTACATCTCAATGATTGATTACAACTATATTACTATGTACAACTTTTCTTTAAATATAATAATTTTTTTAAAAATATATATATACACATCAATATACTATATTTCTTTTATGATAAAAATTTAAAAATAAAATCTAATAATGTCAAGTGTCTTGTTCGTTAAAATAGCCATAATTATTAATCTTGATAGATGTGACAATCACATCACAATGAATGAATATAGTTATATCACTATATAGAACTTTTATTTAGATATAATATTTCCTTAACATATATAAAAACTTTAACCTATTATAATATATTTTATATAAATTTAGGGAACAAAATTAAACTAAAATTTTTAAGTATTTATTTTGATATTTAATTAAGTTATTTTCACATTTCATAAACTAACATATTAATGAAACTATATATATATGTATGTATGTATGTATGTATGTATTTTATTTCTAAAAAAATATTTATTGCTTTATTCAAACATATATAATGATTAATATTTTAATTGGTTGACATTATAGTAAAGATTTACCAAACTTTAATAATTTATTTACCATTTTTATTGTTATTAGAAAAAGTTATCTGTTATAAAATTTTGTTAGTAAAAAAATGCAAATTTTATAAATCTCTATACAATTTTGATTTTTATAAATGACAATAACATTTCCTTATGACTTCTTACTTATTATCTAATTATTTTCATGTCAAACTTAAACTTTTACTTTGGTCTATATAACTATTAAATCAAACCATTTCTAAATTATGAGATTAAATTTGCGATATAAATAACTATTAAATTATAACATTTTTAAATTATTAAATTAAACCTAGGTATATAAAACTATTAAATTAAAACATTTTGAAATTATTAAATTAAACCATCAACAACTTTGCTGCTAATTTGACTTGTTAAATATTATTTGTTTTATGCTCATACTAACATTAATAATCTAGCATGAATAATACATATACAATTATCAATTTTAGTCTCTGTTCTGCACAACCTAAATGACAAACCTAAATGATTGATTGCATGACACACTTTACTGTAGACACTTTATTTGTAAATAAATTATTATAATATTACCAGCCAACAATATTTTCATTTTTATGACATGGGCAACTTTCATAAACAATTATATCCGATGGGAACACAATATCTTCTTGAGGTATGCCACTTTGCCTCAAGGCAAATCAGTGCACCAATCTATTGGCGTAATCGATTAAGCTACTTCACAAACTGTTACATTCATAATATATACTTTACACTGTATTATCCATTATAGATTGTATATTTATGTCATTGTCAATAAATTCATTTATAGCTCTAATCTCCACTTCAGGGACATTCTCTCCCCGTCTTACAAAGCTATCACACAGCCTACACGTCATATTTATACTCGGCATTATTGCACTGTCTCCGGCACTGTCTCCGGTTTGGGGTTTAAAGCAAACGGGACTCGTCTATTCTTATGGTATGTTATCATGCTATCACCTTTAATGGTGGAGGCGCTGCATTAATGCTTTACTTATTATGTGACGCAGATTGGTGGGGAACCAATGCGAAGTCCCTATTTATGCTACAATGCATTCAAGCATCTACTTAAATATTGATGCTAACGAATACAAAATAGAAAACCAGCTTATACATTTTTTATAAAATGTAGGTCACCCTCTAAAATTAACACTTTTTCGTTTAGCATGAACTCCGTCTAACCATATGAGAGAGGTTGTATTAGTTAATGCCAAAAGTCAAATGGTATAAAGTTAACCATCCAAACAAGGAATCTATGGATGAATGAACCAGGAACTTACAAGTTTAGTGACAAAAAGCTAAGAAGTTATATGTGGTAAATTTTTTAAAATAATAGGCTGCCTGGGTCCGAGAGTTTACTATGCTGCTGGGTAATTAACAATGTTCGTTGTGCAGTGGTGGTGGTTAACTCCCTATAAAATATTTATATATTCCTTAAAATAATAGGCAGCCTCGGTCGGAGGGTTTACTATGGTGGAGGGAAGCTAACAGTGCTTTCTATGCAGCAGGGTTGTTACTCTTTCATAATTTATATATCATACGATTTGAGGTCAAGCAGCCAGCAATGCGGTTTGATGGTTTCCTCTACAAATGTTCGGTTTTGGATTTCTTTCGCGGAGCTGTAGTGAACAGACTACACCCAGAAAAAGCCTTTACAAATGAGGTTGTGGTTGTACTTCCGTTGATTATGTCATGGCCAACGTTTAGGTTGGCCCCGACTAGTGAGTTTGGTATCCATGTGGCACAGTTGACAATGTTGGTTGGGCGTTTTGGAGAGGTTCTCACGGCATCCATGAAGAAAGTGACATGTATCCATGTAACACACCTAAAAATTGTAACATAAAAAAAAGTAAGTACATTGATTTACTGTAACTTAATAGCAAATTTCTCATATTTTACTTTGAAGGCTTTAATATATTTATCATGTCTAATGTGTTTGGGGCAATGGCTAGCTTCATTAGAAACTAGAGTCCTACTCACACAAGTGAAGTTCTTAGCTTAGCTGATTTTATTTTTAGTTTATTTGATTTTATTTTGATGACTTTTACGAGGGCTTGGTAGACTATCTATAATCTTGGCCCCAATCCTTATGTAATAAGTTGGTTAAATATAATTCAAAGTTTTTAGGCCTTACCTTAGCCTAAGCTATGGTGGGTGGTTACCCTCTCCTTAAGCGCAATGGTTTGGGGTTTGTAAAGGCATATGGTACTAACCATATGGTAAACCTTTGCTATAAATAAAATAAAGTTTCGAGGTTTAAAACAATGTTTTGTTTGGGAATGTGTATAGGTTTTGTTTATGGCATGCCCTTCACAATTCTCCCTCGATAGATATTTATTGTGACAATCAGAGTACCATCAAGATATCCAGTGATCAAGTTCAGAAGCAACGGAAAAAGCATATTGAATTACACATGCACTACATTCGGGAACTTGTGCATAGTCAGGCTATTACCTTGCATTACTGCCCTATAGAGGAACATATTGCAAATATATTCACCAAGTTCTTCACTAAAAAATGGATTTGTTTATCTGATATCTCTTCTTGGTGTAAAGGCTTCACTGATCCCATCAAGTTTTCCCCATTTCCTTGTTTGTTAAGCAGTCATTTTTTTTAGTCATTTAGATTGTATGGGTCACCTTTTGGCCTAGTTTCTAAGGCCCATGTTGTCCGAAGTTGTGATTAAATATGGGGTGTTCAAATTAATTAATCCTCCCTTTTCCCACTTAGTATATTTTGTCTATTTTCCTAGCTTATGAGGTCTTCATCTCTTCACTAGTGCATGGAGGCTACACCTAGGGGCCACCTACCACTTACTGTGCCTATTTGCATGAGTTTAGGAGGAGCTACAGGGCCCAATCCTTACATTTTAGGAACCCACTTTGAGGACCACCAATAGTCTCCAACACTTGACTCTAGTAGGTACTCAGTTATGCTTTAATCCCCATCAGTTAGTTCACTCTCATTTACTCACCTACCCTCTTCATTTATATGATTGTAGACTGAGTCCATGATCTGAAGTTGCATTATTCAGCTCTAGTGCTGATTTTCTCACACTGAGTTAGCACCGGAGTCAGTTTGAGTTGATGAATTCAAATCCTCTCCAAGGAATTTGAATCCCCCTTCAGTGTATGACTATTGTATTACATAGACATTAATGATATTGTGACTATTTTTTTCTTCATGTATGTGTAGCTTCTACCATGAATCTATTTATAAGTTTACATTAAATTGTTCGTTATTATGTAGCCTTCTTTTCATATTTCTTTCATTCACCCATGAGGATCCATGCTTCACTGGAATTAACACTTTCCTCATGATATACTTTGTGTTTTAGTTTTCTTCTTGCATTATTACATATTTCATTGTATTCCTTAGTCAATGACGTGTGAAGCCTTAGATTTTATTTTTAGGTGTATTCTTTGGCTCATAAATGACCTCGGTTCAATCATGTTGTCCCCCTTGTAATTTAAATGCTTCAAAGAATTTTTTAACACCCCATTTTTTACCTCATTTTCATTTAAATAAAATGATGTAAATAATCATGGTGTGGAGCTAGGAATAAATCCCAAAGTTGATTTAGTGTTTATGTTTCTGCAATTAAGGTTGGGTCAATGGTATTTTGTGCTTGTCAGCACATTATTATTTTGGACATCATGCTAAATTTGTAATTTAATAATTAAAAACCTCCATCTAGCTATGTCAACGCAACTAAATGAGACGGGGGCATGATTTTCCTAAGGATAAGGGAGTGGGGAGAAATTTGAAATGGGAAGAGAACCCTTTCTGGGAAAAACATTTTAAATTTTCTTGGGCAAGAAAACACAAAACATCTACTTTTCCCCCACGCTGAAACATTTCACTTTCCCCTCATGATTTGGACTGTGGGTAATGTTTTTGGATCCCAATGTTCATTCATGAAGCAACCGACAAGCAAACCCACTCTAAGTATGAACCATCATGACTTTTCTCCTATTCGATGATTTGGATCCTTCACAGTTTTTTTGTTTTTCCTCTATGGAGCAGTTTCCTTTCACGATTTTGTTTATCCTATGCTGAGTCTTTCCCTTTTCATGTTTTCTCCATCCTGCTAGTCATTTTCTTGGACAAGAATGCCATGAATCTTATATGGTGTCTTTGATTTGAAAGATCAGCAACATTTTTCATTTTTGGTATTTTTCAGCAATCGGTCTGGCACTAGCAATGCTCAAAATTTTTGTAAATTAGTGTGTGCATGTGTAATTCCTTGGCTTCTACTTATGTTTTGATAAATTCTAGGACTGAGATCTCTATCTATGGATCCAAGTTTGGTATCTGAACTGATTTGGGCAATGGAAATGGATTTTGGACTTGCGTGATAAACCTAGTGTGTGAAGGAACCTCATAGAACGATCTACAAGGTTGGTTTTCTTCTTTGGATACCCCGAATAACACTGGAAGGGAATGCATGTCCTAAGGGACTATGTAGCAGAGAAGAGGATTCTTCCTTTTGTTGGCTGTGTAAGTGTTTAGAGGATAGGATAGATCTGGTGTGGGTGTTAATAGCTCTGGATTTAGCTCGCTAGCTTAGTAGTCAGTTTTCCCATTTCCTTCGCAGCCTGTTAAACCCAACTGGCATGATGGCTTGGATGGTATACTAATAAACCCATCTGTTGGATTGGTTGTGTCTCATATGAATTTGGCTGAGTGTTAACCAATGCTTGTGTCAGCCTGATAAACCAAACTATGTTGGCTTGATTTCGTTTTATGGTATCCTTGGCTATGGGTGAAGTCTTCTAGTGTTCCTTATTCCTTGGGGAAATCATTCCGTGACTTGGGGGTGGCAATGTTGATGAGAGATTAAAGAGCACACTCGCCTATGGTTGGGTGGAACATTGCAGCAACATAGTTGGTTGTGTTACAAAGCTTCTTCGAAGATAAGTATTCTCTTATATTTCATTTCCGCGACTATATATTGTTATGAATTTATATGAACATGCTAAATGCTTGAATAGAATGTATTGGATGAATGTATTTTCTTTCGCTGTAGATTGCATTATGCATATGTTTATACTTATTAATGTTTTATTTCAAGGCAATTTTTTTTATATTATGTTCATGGGGCTTAGACTTCCTGGGTTGTTAGATGTTGTCGCGTCCTCTCCGCCGAGTAGGGGTTGGGGACGTGACAAATTTATTCCCTATTCCTTGGTATTTTTCCTTCTTTACTATTATATTTGATCTAATTTTCCTGTATCCTTCTACACCTTTGTGTTTGTTTGATTAGATGATTGTTCTCATGACTCTATTTTTTCTTATTGTTCCCGTTGTGTATTTTGGTTGGATTGTTCTTGTTGAACTTGCTTATTCTTTTTCCATGTGATTTTTCCTTTGTAGGTAGGTTGATATATTTCACTACTTTTTATTTTTATTATTTCTCTTTAGGATATTCAATTCACTTCTTAGTTGGTTGTTCCAGTGCTTGTTCAGTTGTTTTTTGTGTTTTCTTTTCACTTGTAATATCTTGAATTTTGACCTAACACTTATGGGCATAAGCCCCATTGATTACGATGTTACTTTGATGTTTGATTTGATATATTGGGTCTAATACCCCACTGCATATGAACATGATGATTTGGTTGATGTATTGGGCATAAGCCAATTGCATATGTTATATATATATGATTTCATGTGTTCAACGTGGACCCTAAAGCACATAATTGATGAGATGTTTGTGTTAAGCGAGGAGATCTAGAGCACATGCATATTTGATGTTTTTGTGTTGCACAAGAGGATCTGGATTTTACATAAGTATTTATATTTGTGTTGAGTGAGAAGCTCTCAAATACATCAGTTATGAGAGATTTGTGTTGAGCATGAATCTATGGAGCACATGAAAAGATAAATTTGAAGTGTTCGGAATAAGCTCTAGATCCTTCCAAGTTGTTGTTGAGCCTAAGTGCTGACCATTGGATTATTGGCCATTGTATCTCTCGATGTATCCTACAAGTACATCCTAGCATTATTGTTGAGCGAGGAGCTCTGGAATTTCACTAAGCTACCGTAAATTCCTTTTTTTGCGTCGAGTATGGGCTTTGGATAAATGCTAGAAGTTACTAAAAAGAATTAATATGTCGAGTGAAAATTGTTGAAATATTGTAACTTTGAAGAATATTTTATAGGTATCTTTTTGTGGTCCCCAATCGTCCTACCGGGAGAACCACTTGTATTACATTATACCCTGATGCTCCTAATCGAAATAACTAATAAGAGTCATGAGGTATTCCCCACTAATTGTAAAGGTGGGTCATCAGCACCCCAGTGTGGTTACTTGAGCCTACATGTGTAACTCGAGCCTACATGATATAACCCAAGCCTACATGTCAAATGAGTTAACTTAAGTGAACGGATGAATATAAATAGAGGTGTAGTGCTCCTCATTTGAGACACACACACTGTCACTTGTGTAGCGCATTAGTGGAGAAGAGAAGTAGCTGGAGAAGGAGGAGGATCAGGCTTTGATCTCCTTGCTGGTTTTATCTTTTATATTTTTGGGGCATCTATATTGAAGAAGCTTTTACTAGGTTTTTCCCTTTAGGGTTTTCCCAGGATAAATCTTTGTGTTCTTTTTTTATGGTTGTGCTTATCTATCTTTCAGTGATCCTGTTTATATGCTTTTTTCATGAAAATGAAATGAAATATTGATGTCTTAGCTAAGCATATGAAAACATAACATGGTATCAGAGCCACCCTGAAAAAATGACATTGTCCAGCTACAGGATCTAGGGCTTTTTACTTTTTGGTTCTCTCTCCACAATTGATCAGCAAAACAAGGCTAGGATGACTCTCAATTGAAGGGCACATCTTTCTGTCGAACTGGAATTTGATTCCAAGCATTTTCAGTTTTCGGTACAGGAAATTAGGGATTCTTGAAGAAGAATATTTTTTGAGTGAGCCCAGCATAGGATTTATCTCCTCATCAAAATCGAAGTCTAGAGAGTTGGATCAAGTTTTTTGTTTGGGTGAAACCCCACGAAATTCAAACCCTAGTTTGACCCTGGGCTAGAAAAACCCTAAATACTAAAACTGCTAAGTTTTGGTACATTCACTATATCTCGAGATTGGCGAAAGTTCAGGAGCTAAAACTTGTGGTGGTAGAAGATAAAATCTTGATGTACACTGTGTCCAAAATTCAGCCTCATATGCGGTATAGTTTGGGAGATAGGATCCCTCCACTTTAGGATTCTAGCCTCTTCCAGAATTCATCCCTAAACAGGACACCTGGGGAACATTGATATAGCTTGGGATACAGAGGCCCAAATTGAATTCCTAAAGATGTTCCAGAAATATCACGGAATTTATGTTTTTTTGTCTGAATTTCAGAACCAGAAGATGAAACTGTGACATGTGGCATTACGTACAACTTCACTGTTCTGAACAGTCCTGTAACAGGTCACCATGGTAAAATGATCATAAACCCCAAATCGTGAAACCAATTCTACTGAAACCTATGGTGTTGGATCAGGGACATGCGAGGTTACCTTTGTGAGAAATTTTAGACACATAGGAGCATTAATTTCGGAGATATCACAGAAACAGTGACAGGAATTTCTGCAGAAGAAATTGCAAAACTAGGGCTTCTTGTTCTGGGAGCTTCCCTCCACTGTTTTCAGAAAAGGAGTACATTAGATAGCTCCATTTGAAGAAATATGTATTTCTATCCAATCAGATATTAAATATTCCAAGTTTTGAAAATTAGGGTTTCTCTGACGAACCCTAACTCAGCTAGCACTGGAAGCAGGACGGACACCTCAAATTGGTAAGATCTAATCTTCTGCTATTTGCATTTAAGGTTCTCATTTCAAAGTGATCTATCACATTAGCTTGATGATAATATTGGTAAAGTTGAAAACATCCAAGAATGGAAGTATATGATCTCTCTAAATAAAATGAATTGGACACATACATAAGTAGAGAGGTTCCAGTTCCATATGAAGATGAGGCTCAAAGCCTTACACAAGAAGAACTTGATCAAGGCCAAGAAGATCATTGTTGATTCAATAACGGATAAAATTGTACCACAAGTGTCTTTCCTAAAGACATAGAATATTTTTGATTCCTTGATCAAGCTATTTGAAGATAAGAACTTAAATCGGAAGATGGCTTTGAGAAAACAGTTGAAGAATGTGAAGATCCAGAATGCAGAACCACTTGAAGCAGTAGAAGAAGAAGTGGAGATTGTAGAAGTGGTGATAGCCACCTTGAATGGCCTCCCAGGATCATGGGATTCGTGTAAATAATGTATTCCAGAAGGAAGTAATTTCTTTCAGCTCGACTCATAAGAAGAGAAGAAGAAGATGGGAGCAATTGAATATCGAGCTCTCACCATTCAAAGAATATCCCTTAAGCGATGAGGAATATGAAGAACTCAATTCTTGTCATTTGGATAAGAAATGATGATTCCATGAATGAATAAGATGATAAAGAAGAATGATGAAGATGGATTCTACCCACAAAATAAATAAAAGATAAGTATTCAATTGTCATTTCATGATATTGTTTTGTTATACATTTGATTATATTCAGTTGATGTGTTATGCATGATAGATTGTTTGCATTAATGAATGTATACTACTAATATGCATGTGATGGGTAAGTAGCTCATGGTTCTATACAAATCTCCATTGCTAATTATCAAACCTCTTTTCTAACATATTGGATTAGTGCACAATCTCAATAGCGTCATGGTGGAGATGGAAGGCATCTAAAATTTTTATGTGAGATATGGATGAATGTTGTATTGACTAAACAGTTGCATGATGCATAAGAATTTGTCGTTATGCATATGTTTTATGAAATAGTTCTAACCATACAACTGGTGCATTTGAATTGTAGGAAAGGTCATGAACAAACTCCTACAAGAAAACAAGGATGAGACTTGTTCCAAAGAACAAGTGGTGACAATTCAAGATTCACTCCAATAAACATGAATCTGAATATCCCAGTGTCAAAGACACCGTGACAAAAGAAAGAGATTCAGAGAGTGGTAGATCCACCTTGAAGGATGAATACCACCATGGGTACAAGAGATAACTCAAGATGAAGAAAAAAATGCTATGAAAGAAGCTATGATCAAAGAATAATAGTTGATCATGTAGAATGATGTATACGATATGATGGAACAAGTGTACAAAGAAAGGTTCATGATTCTCCCTAGAAAGAATAGACTATTGCATGACATACTCTATTGACCAGTATATATCAAGCATATAACCACCTGTACAGAATGAAGAGGGAATATGATACTCCACTTCAGGGGGAGTGACTACAAAAATTTATATCTGAGTTCGACATGGTATGACATGATGGATAGCTTTGTGATGGATTGAGACTTTACCAAGAGTAAAGTGGGTTCCAACCTTCAAGGTTGAATGCATACGACTAGGATATGTTGATGACCTGAGAAGACAAACTCATAGAAGATGTTATGATACTAGAATGATGTTTGGGATATAGTACTCAAACCAGAAAGCAAGAATGTGGTATCTTCGAAATAGATTTGGAAGATAACATATGTTGCTAATAGAAGTAAGGTAAGAGTTGTGGCTAGAGGTTTCTATCAAAAAGAGGGAATTAATTCTGAAGAGACACTTACTCCAGGAAGCAAGGTACACATCCTTCAAAACTATCATGGTAGTTTCTTCCATGATGAAGTAAAGACAAGCCTTCCTTAATGGTATGATTGAGGAAGACTTTTACATCGAATATTCATGAGGATTTGAAGTTGAAGATAGATGGAATCAAGTATGCAAGTTGAAGAAGGTCCTCTATGGCCTAAAGCAAGCTCCCAAAGCTTGGTATGGAAGAATAGATAGTTTCCTGATGAGCATGGGCTATGCCAAGAGTAAAGTCGACCCTAACCTTTCCTACAAGGTTGTAGAAGATGTACCTGTCATTCTATTACTATATGTGGATGACTTATTCTTGACAGGGAATAAGAAACAGATCATGGAAAGAAAGAAGAAACTAGCAGAAGAATTTGAGATGAAAGACCTTGGGGTAATGCATTATTTCTTAGGTTTGGAAGTATGGAAAATTTCAAAAGGAATCTTTCTCAACCAGGGAAGAGATTCAATATGTTGGAATGCAAAGTCATGGCCACACCCATGGACTCCAACCTGAAGCTGTTAGCTGATGAATCATTAGAGTTAGTGGATGTGGCTCACTACAGAAAGATCATTGGATCATTGATGTACTTAACAAATACTAGACCAGACCTTTTTTTGCTGTGAACACGTTAAGTCAATATCTTGTTCAACCAAGACGGGTTCCCCTAGCAGCTGCAAAACATGTGATGAGATATCTGAAAGGGACTATAGACTTTGGTCTATACTATGATGGTAGCCATGAGTATAGATTGTATGGCTCCACAAATGCAGATTGTTAGAATAATCAACCCATAGTATTTACCCACTTAGACATTAATTCATTTATTTTGTCTTATTTGCCTAGTCCATGAGTCCCACCATGTGCAACTTGCTAATTTCCTATCCATAGAGGTCAAACTTGCCATTATTGACTCATGGAGTGCTTGGGAAAGCCTTAGGGATCAAATCTGCTTTATTCCTGGCCTCCTAGGCACCCATCTTCTTTTTTTGCTTTATTCCCTGCTTTTTCAGTGTTTTAAGGCACATAGGAAAGCAAGTCTAGGTGAGGTGAATCAGCTTTGTTGCCTCTTCCTCATCCACTCTTTCCTCCATGCAAAAGCATGTATGAGATGCCATTTGACCACTCTTTAGCTTGCCTATGTGCCCTTGCTAATTCATGGGGTCCTTGATAGATTTGGGATCAGCTTTTTACACCTATGGGGGATTTGCCTATTTTGGGTAAGCCTGCTTTATGCTAGATTTAAATGCTTCCTTATGCATTCAATTTGCTCATGTATTCTATATATTCAGTAGCCTATGTTATTACAGGGTTGGCTATTGTACACACAGTTAATATAATTTTGTGTTACAGCTCCATATTCAGTCTCCATTGTTGATAATTTTGCATGATCAATTGTTAATTGTTGTGGATGAAATTAATCTACTGCAGGCCTGAATTTCTCAATGGTATCAGAGCCATTGTAGGTTGTTACTCTCCTCCAAAAATTGTTTTGCAGGTTCGACATCAAGACTGGGATCCTTCTACTAACAGCCAAGACATATTTTCTAAAGCTATGGATTCACAGAAAACTATCCTCACTCCCTTCAACTTTTTTGAATGGAAAGCAGAGATGGAGATCTTGTTGAGAGAGAAATGCCTCTACAGGGTGACTAAGGCTATAGAAGCAGATCCCAATGCTACTGCAGAGAAGATCAAATGGCACAATCGGAGAGATGAGGCCTATGGCCTCCTATGTCTCAATATTTCCCGAGACCTCCTTTTCCATCTCGATGGATTAACTTCACCGGATCAAGTATGGGAGAAAATTTCTGAACTCTTTGGAAAGACAGATGAGATGAGGGGACACCAGATCGAAAATGAGCTGATCTCCCTGAGTCCCAGTAATTTTGAATCCCTGCAGCTATATTTCTCCAAGTTCAAAGCACTAGTTTTGTAGCTGAAACAGTGTGGTATTGAAAAGAAAGATGAGCAGCTCGTATTTTCCATCCTCTTGAAGCTAGGGCATGAATACTCAGTATTTGTTTCGACCTTCTATGCCACAAAACTCACAGCTCAAACCTGGAAGATGCCTAGCCTTGCAGATTTCATGGAATCTCTCACACAGGAACAAGACAAGCTGGTGATGATGGGCACCATCAAACCTTCCAAAGACCCAGCTCTGGTTGCTAGAGATTTGAGGGTGGATTCAAAAAGAAAAAAGAAAGCTAAAAATCCACCTGAGAAAGGAAGAGACAAGAAGCAGTCTCCAGAGGATCAACAAGGTCCCAAGAAAAATACCCAGAAGAAGAAAAACAAAGGTGATATGAACAAGTGCTCATACTGCAATAAGGGAAATCATACTGAAAGCTCTTGTATGAAAAAGCAGATAGATATGTTAACTCAACTTTTGGAGAAGAAGTGAATTTCCCTTCCAGAAAGCTCAAAGAAGAGAGAAGGAGGATCAAGTTCTGATGACAGAGAGAGAGTTCATGCTCTAGTTGCTGGCACATCAATCTCACCTAGTTTTATCATAGATTCTGGAGCTTCAAGACACATGGTTTCGACTAAGGAGGCCTTCTCCTCACTGGACAAGTCGAAATGACCATCTATTATACTCGGAGATGACTCTCTCACTGAAAGAAAAGGCAAAGGAAGGATGGAACTTGATCATGGTAACTTCAACAATGTGCTATATGTCCCTGGTCTCGCCTCCAACCTTCTATCAGTGTACTAGATGACCCACACTGGGTCTCCTAAGAAAGTCATATTCTCACCAGATGAAGTTGAGATCATAGAAATCTCATGTGGAAGAATTATTGCAAAAGGAGTAGCAAATCATGGTCAAAAGGTATACATGTTTTCATACTTCCTGCCTTACTCAAACCCCTCTGCTCTTCTTATCCATGCTAATGAAGCTAGAAAGCTATGGCATGAAAGATTTGGCCATTTAAATTACAAATATTTATCTGATCTTAGTGAGAAAGATATGGTCATAGGGTTGCCCAAGATAAAATTTTCCAAAGGTGTATGCCAAGGTTGTATCCTAGGAAAACACCCAGAGCACAAATTTGAGAAAGCCAGCCATGAGAGAACCTCTGCACCCCTCGAGCTGATTCACAGTGATGTTGCTGGCCCATTCCCTCATATGTCCATGAGTCAGGCCAAATATGCATTGACCTTTATTGATGATTTCTCCAGGTATTGTTGGGTTCACTTCATGAAACACAAGTCGGAAGTTTTTGGCCTATTCAAAGTCTTCAAGGATTTGGTTGAAAACCAGTGTGGAAGAAAACTCAAAGCACTCATATCTGACAACAGTGGTGAGTATGTCAAGAATTAGTTTATTAACTATTGTACAGATGCAAGTATTCAGATGCAGCATTCTATCCCCTACACACCATAGCAAAACGGTGTTGCAGAGAGGAAGAACAGATCACTGAAGGAGATGGCAACATGCATGATGAAGGCCAAAACTTTGCCACCAAAGTACTGGGCCAAAGCTATTAACTATGCAGCCTATATTCAGAATAGGGTGCCTCACAACCAGTTGGATGGCATGACTCCTTTCGAAGCATGGAGTGGGCACAAGCCAGATGTGACCCATTTCAAGATTTTTGGCTCAAAGGCATGGGCTAGAATCCCGACAGAGAAGAGGAAGGCTTTGCAGCCCCAAAGCAAGAGTGTCCTTTTGTGGGATACTCTGAAGATTCAAAAGGGTACAAGTTGATAAACTTGAGCACAAAAAAATCCTTCATTGAAAGGTGTGTTCAGTTTGAAGAAGAACCCCTTGCAGAAGTGGAGATTGGTGAAGCCTCTTCACCACCTGAACCTCAAGAAGTAAGTAAAGACTTTGTTAAGCATGCTTATTCTGATTTATCTAATGTATATGAGATTATTGCAGACCCAAACATCCCCACAAGGCCTAAATGGGCAACCAAGACACTACATGCAGCAGGACAGTTAGCTGGGGATCCTAATGACCCAAGGAGGACTAGATCTCAATTTGAGAGTGGTCTGTGCATGAAGGATCCTGAGTTTGCTGAAAAATGCTATTTGATGGTGGAGTTTGATCCTCAAACATATGAAGAAGCAGCAGGAGATCCAAGACAGCAAGCTGCCATGAATGAGGAGTTCAACTCACTACAGAAAAGCAACACATGGGAGCTAGTGGATCTTCCTCCTGGGAGAAAACTAGTACAGTGTAAGTGGGTCTATAAGACCAAATTTGCTGCTGATGGCTCACCACTAAAGTACAAGGCTATATTGGTAGCTAAAGGCTACTCACAGGTTCATGGCATTGATTACAATGAGACTTTTTCCCCAGTGGCAAAGATGGATTCAATCAGGCTAGCTCTAGCCATTGCAGCATCAAGGCAATGGGAGGTACATCATATGGATGTAAAATGTGCCTTTTTGAATGGTGATCTCACTGAGGAGATATATATGAAGCAGCCCCAAGGTATTGCTACTGACCATTCTCTTGTGTGCAGGTTGAGAAAGTCATTGTATGGGCTAAAGCAAGCCACCAGGGCTTGGTATGCCAAGATAGATAGCTTCTTGCTATCTCTGAATTTTATTCGGTACAAATCAGATTTGAATGTCTATATGAAGGTAATTAATGGTTCATTAATGATCATTGTGTTATATGTTGATGACCTCCTCATTACAGGAAGCTCACAGGCTGAGATTGATTCTCTAAAAGGAGCTATGAACCAAGCCTTCTCCATGACAGATTTGGGGCTCTTAAGTCAATTTCTGGGGCTTGAGATTGCTCAAACCAAAGCTGGAATCAAGGTGCACCAGTCCAAATATGCCTTGTATTTTCTAATCAAATTCAGAATGCAAGATTGCAAAGCAATCAAAACTCCTTTCCTTTCAGGAGTGAAGCTGGAGGAAGATGATTCTCCACCGATGGTAAACAACACTTTGTATAGACAGTTGATTGGATGTTTATTGTATTTGACACATACTCGACCTAATATTTGTTATGCATTCAGTGTTGCTTCTAGATTCATGTATCAGCCCCATGAGATCCATTGGAAAAAAGCAAAGAGGATCCTTAGCTTTGTTCAGGGAACAAGGACACATGGGATTTTATATAAGGCCAATTCGGACCTTGAGTTAATTGGTTTTACTGACAGTGATTGGGTAGGTGATAGAACTGACATGAAGTCCACTTCAGGTTATGTGTTCATGCTTGTAGAAGGGCCAATCATCTGGTCAAGCAAGAAACAGAGTTGCATTGCACTCTCATCTACAGAAGCTGAGTACAGAGGAGTTGTCAATGCAGCAACTCAGTGTTTATGGTTGCAGGGTTTACTTGGAGAGTGTGGTTTCGAACCTTAGTACTCAACTACCATCTACTGTGATAACCAGAGTACCATTCAAATCTGCAAAGATCCAGTTCAGAAGCAGAGAACCAGACACATTGAGATTCACATGCACTACATCAGAGAGCTTGTGCATGATGGCACCATTCACCTACTCTTCTGTTCATCTTCAGAACAAGTAGCTGACATCTTCACAAAATCATTTTGTGAGAATACCTTCAGCAATCTCCAATCACTGCTAGGGATTTCTGATCATGCTGTCAAAGCATGAGTGGAGACAAGATTCTACAATTTTGTTTTACAGTCCATGTTTAAGGGAGGATTTTCCCAAGTTGGTTTTGCCTCTTTCCTTGGTTGTATGGACATTGCAGTATGTAAAAGGGTGACTAAGCCTTGTTGCTAGGCCCTATATTTTGATTTATTACTCATAAAGTCAGGCTTAAGGGGGCGTGTTAGAATAATCAACCCATAGTATTTACCCACTTAGACATTAATTCATTTATTTTGTCTTATTTGCCTAGTCCATGAGTTCCACCATGTGCAAGTTGCTAAATGCCTATCCATAGAGGTCAAAATTGCCATTATTGACTCATGGAGCACTTGGGAAAGCCTTAGGAATCAAATCTACTTTATTCTTGGCCTCCTAGGCGCCCATCTGCTTTTTTTGCTTTATTCCCCACTTTTTCAGTGTTTTAAGGCACATAGGAAAGCAATACTAGGTGAGGTGAATCAGCTTTGTTGCCTCTTTATCCTCCACTCTTTCCTCCATGAAAAAGCATGTATGAGCTGCCATTTGACCACTCTTTAGCTTGCCTATGCGCCCTTGCTAATTCATGGGGTCCTTGATAGATTTGGGATCAGCTTTTTACACCTATGGGGGATTTGCCTATTTTAGGTAAGCCTGCTTTATGCTAGATTTGGATGCTTCCTTATGCATTCGATTTTCTCATGTATTCTATATATTCAGCAGCCTATGTTATTACAGGGTTGGCTATTGTACACTTAGTTAATATAATTTTGTGTTACAGCTCCATATTCAGTCTCCATTGTTGATAATTTTGCATGATCAATTGTTAATTGTTGTGGGTGAAATTAATCTGCTGCAGGCCTGAATTTATACATAGATTGGGATGGAAGTATCTCATACGGGAGAATAAAATCAGGTATATGCTTTTCTTTTAGGTTTTCTATGAGTTCATGGTTTAGCAGGAAACAGTCCAGTGTTTCTCTTAGCATGGTTGAAGCAGAATACATAGCAGATTGCTCTACTAAGTTGTGAATCCATATGGCTTCAGAAGCTGATATCAAGTCTCTTTGACCTAAATATGGACACTACAATGATTCTATGTGATAACCATAGTTTTGATGACAAAGAACCCTGTGTTCCGACGTAACACGTAGAAATCCGGTATTTCTACATACAAGATAAGATGCAGATGATGAAACTATAGATGCATATGATGGTGATTTAGTATTTCTATACTGAATATAGAGATGACGATGTTTTAGTATTCCCATACTAAATATATAGATGATGATGATTTCAGTATTCCCATACTGAAGATATAGATGATATTTCAGTATTTACATACTGTAGATATAGATGATGGTGATTTCGTATTTCTATACTAAATATAGATATGATGATGCTTTCAGTATTTCTATACTGAAGATATAGATGATGATGCTTTTAGTATTCACATACTGGAGATACAGATGGTGATAGATCAGTATTCAGATATTGAAGATGTAGATGATGATGGTTTGGATGATGATGTACTGACAAAGCCTCTACCTCAAGAAGATTTCGAACACTTTCAAGACAAGCTTGGTGTTGTTCGGAAAGTCCTTCCTCAAAATGGGGAGTAGTGATGTTGCAGTGGGACTGTATCATCCCTGGGCATTTTCCCTAAAGTGATCTGGAGACATTAGTCCTCGAGAATGAAGAGGGATTGTATCATCCTGGGACATCTGTCCATAATATATTTGGTGACCTCGATCCTCGAGAACGTGGTGGGATTGTATCATCCATGGGAACTTTCCCTAAAGTGATCCAGAGACCTTGGTCTTCGAGAATGAAGAGGGATTGTATCATCCCGGGACATTTGTCCATAATAGATTCGGTGACCTCGGTCCTCGAGAATGTGGTAGGATTGCATCATCCTTGGACATCATCCTAAAGTGATAGGGATTGATTCTCCTGTAATCAATCCAGTGGATTCGGTCCTCGAGAATGTGGTAGGATTGCATCATCCTTGGACATAGTCCTAAAGTGATAGGGATTGATTCTCTCGTAATCAATCTGGTGGCTTCGATCCTCGAGAATGTGGTAGGATTGCATCATCCTTGGACATAGTTTTAAAGTGATAGGGACTGATTCTCCCATAATCAATCCTGTGGCTTCGGTCCTCGAGAATGTGGTAGGATTGCATCATCCTTGGAAATAGTCCTAAAGTGATAGGGATTGATTCTCCTGTAATCAATCCGGTGGCTTCGGTCCTCGAGAATGTGGTAGGATTGCATCGTCCTTGGACTTAGTCCTAAAGTGATAGGGACTGATTCTCCCGTAATCAATCCGGTAACTTCGGTTGTCGAGAATGTGGTGGGATTGTATCATCCCAGGACTTTAAGTCCAAAAATGATCCAAAGAATTTTTGTCTTTGAGTTGTGAATTGCAGGTTGTTGTTGATGATGATGATGACGTACTGATCGAAAGATCAGAGTATGATGATGATGACGTACTGATCAAAAGATCATAGTATGATGATGATGTACTGATCAAAAGATCAAAGTATGATGATGATGACATACTGATCTAAAGAATAGAGTATGATGATGACGCACTATGATTATGATGTTTCTGATCGAAAGATTAGAGTATGATGATGATGTTTCTGATTAAAAGATCAAAATATGTTGATCATGTTTCTGATCGAAAGATCAGAGTATGATGATGATGTTTCTATGTTGATGATGTTTCTGATCGAAAGATCAGAGTACGATGATGATGTTTTTGATCGAAAGATCAGAATGTGATGATGATTATGATCGACAGATCAGAATATGATGATGATGATGTTGTTGTTGATCGAAAGGGCAAAGTGTTAATGATGATATTGCTGATCTAGAGATCAAAGTACTGAAGATGTTACTGATGATCGAAAGGTCAAGGTGCTGAAGATGTTGTTGCTGATCGAAAATTCAAAATGCTGAAGATGTTGCTGACCGAAAGGATAAAATGATGAAGATGTTGTTGCTGATCGAAAAGTCAAAGTGCTGAAGATGTTGTTGCTGATCGAAAAGTCAAAGTGCTGAAGATGTTGCTGATCGAAAGGTCAAAATGCTGAAGATGTTGTTGCTGATCAAACAGTCATAGTGCTGAAGAGGTTGCTGAGCAAAAGGTCCAAGTGTTGAAGATGTCATTGCTAATTGAAAGATCAAAATGCTGAAGATGTTGCTGATCAAAGACTGAAGATGTTGCTGATGATGAAGACTGAAGATTGAAGATGAAGACTGCATGATGTTGAAAAGATTCCAATGATTTATAGATGTGTTACCATGCTAATGTTGATGATGTCCCCTATCTCTACTCTTGTTGTTGTTGATGTTGCTGTAGAATACCCTTCTTGTTAAGGGGGAGTGTTGAAATATTTTAAATTTGAAGAATATTCTATATGTATATTTTTGTGGTCCCCGATGGTCCTACCAGAAGAACCACTTGTATTACATTGTACCTCGATGCTCCTAATCGGAAGAACTAATAAGAGTCATGAGGTAGTCCCCTCTAATTGTAAAGGTGGGTCATCAGCACCCCAGTGTGGTTACTTGAGCCTAAATGTGTAACTCGAGCCTACATGATTTAACTCAAGCCTACATGTCAAATGGGTTAACTTAAGTGAACGGATGAATATAAATAGAGGAGTAGTGCTCCTCATTTGAGACACACACATTCTCACTTGTGTAGTGCATTAGTGGACAAGAGAAGTAGCTAGAGAAGGAGAAGGATTAGGCTTTGATCTCCTGGTTGGTTTTATCTTTTATCTTTTTGGGGCATCTATATTGAGCAAGCTTTTGCTGGGTTTTTCCCTTTAGGGTTTTCCCAGGATAAATATTTGTGTTCCTTTTTATGGTTGTGCTTGTCTATCTTTCAGTGATCCTGTTTATATGCTTTTGTCATGAAAATGAAATGAAATACTGATGTCTTAGCTAAGCATATGAAAACTTAACAAAAATTACTCAAATAAAACATTGATCTCAATTGACTTATTTTTAAAGTGATTAAATAAAATTTCAATTTTGTGTATCTCATCAAGTATTGAAGAACTACCATGTTATCCAAGGGAATCGAACATGCAAGGAGGTTTAGAGTTTCCTAACGTAGTTGAAATAACCCCTACCTAAAGGCCTTATTAAACAAAGTGTCACATGTTTAGGGATCATGCTATATGATACCTAAGGACAAAATGTTAACAACGATATATATATGTATATAATTTATATATGATATGTATAAATATTAAAAATAGTAATCATACTAGTAGCTATAATAAATAAAGTAAAGATCCATATATTATTATTATTATTAATGATAATTATATATTAAAATACCTACAAGAGTCCAATTATGAACTAGTCAAAAGTTCCTAAGTTAAATATTGAAAGTATCTAAATTAAATAAAAATGGTTAAATCAAGAAATCAAATGATTCTTGATTTAACTCCCCATTTGACTTAAAAGTATTCCTATAAAAATCCAAGCCAAACACAGGCTTGGGGATATTTTTGTTATTCCATAATTGTACCCGATTATTCTCAAGAGAGTTCCTGGAGAACATTTTTCCTAAGAGGTAAAAAGAAGAATTGATTTAGAACCTAATATCCCAAATAGGGAAGCCTTACCTTAAGATCTCTAAGCTACTTACATGTTTGAAACAACTCGGGGGGATCCGGATTGAAACCAAGAATGGTTCTGGGTCATGGTTGGGTGGAACGTGGTAGTTCCCAAGTTATTCAGTTATCTAAACATAGTATAGATCTGTCTATGAATTTGTTAATGCTGGGTATTTGACTGTGCATGTTTTCAGCCACATAAACAACTTCATCTTGCAGGTATGAGGTTATTGATTTTTCCCTTGTAGACTACACAAGTTTTACTATTTGGAGTAGATTAAATTTCAAATGATTATGTAGTAAGTGTTTAGTATAATCTAGGTTATCTTTTCTGCATTTCTACTTTCTTCAATTGCAGGTTAAACTCATTAGTTATTAACAGATATATTTCTTTTATCAAAGGTTAGGTTATTTGTTTGTCTATGTTACCAAGCTATTCTAATCTATTTTATTCATGATGAAATAAGCATCATTAGTACTATCTACATGAGGGTTTTGTTTTCTACTTCATTTCTGCAATTTATTTCATGTCTATTAATTCAAGTTCAAAAAACCTATAACTAATTAAAAAAAGAGCCTATATCCCATCTCTACTTGCATATTCATATTGCTAGCATTCTTATATTAAATATAAATAAACCAAACTATTATATATAGTATTATCCTAATGTCTTTGCAGAAGTTTATAACATAAGTATAAATGGATAACACTTTAAATAAAATATTATAAAACAGAACTATAAACAAATCATTTGCATTTTTTATAAACAACTAACTTCAAATGCCAAGATAATCTATCAATACCTCTAAGGTATATAAGACCGAGTGGCTTATATTCCATAACCACATTATATACTTTATAACCTAAAACAAATACACATTATCAAAATTGTATCTCACAAGATATTTTGACATAATAAATCAACCGTAACTTAATTACAAAACACATTGACATATATTGCTTCAATCAACAGGTTACAAGATTGAATTTTTTTGGCATTCATGCCAAACAAAAACCCCACACACACCATTTACAACCAACATAGCCCAGGATCGAATCCTACGAAGCTCATAGCTTAAAAACCTAAAATACATTAAAAACATGACCGACATCAAATCCTATAGGATTCGCTAGCAACGTTTTCAACGTTGTAAAATTTAAAATTATTTCACAGAGTATATGCCATAACTTTCGAATACAAGAAGAGTTAATCACATATCTAAATCATTTCCCTGTCAACGTTTCCATACATTAAGTATCAACAAAATATACATGGTGTAAACCATTTCAATATTTGTCCACACAGTAATAAAAACCCCATTTTATACGTTGTATTCATTTTGTGGCTCATGAGAAAGATACAAAGCAATAACCCATTAACTTAAACCATAAAACCCACTATCTACACTATAATAGCAATAAAATCCATTTCGCAAGGATAACCCACAGTTCATGATTCTAAAAGACAAATTAACTCTGTTAACTAACCAAAGCAAAAATTTAATTACAGACATCAAATTTACACAGAGTCTAAACCTTGCCAAGCAAGAATCATATCCATGATTTATACATAGCAGAGAATGCCTACGATTAACCACTATAAATTATATAAAAAAAATTACATAGTCACATTTCCAATCCACTGCTCCATTCCAAGCAATGGTGCTATCACCATTTTCAAAACCTAGCATTATAAAAAAAACACAGAGTCTGTAATAATCACCATCGTCACAATGTTAACATTGTCAACTAAATATCTATTTACAGAGATGAGTCGTAACAGTATTGGCCGAAGGTGCCAAACACAACAAAAGCCCCAAATTGTATACACATCTCTGGATGCTTTACATTATTTACAAATAGACCCATACCCAATCACAACCCTTAAACCCAACCATGTATTCACTCATCAAACGACGAGATTAAAGCTCTGTCAAATCACCCATACACTGAGGAACAAATTTAGGCTTGTTTATATAGGGATTATCCATGAAGGGTAATGCGTCGACAACCTGGAAGAACCATGAACCTGTAGAAATTCAGGCCTGCAGTAGATTAATTTCACTCACAGCAATTAACAATTGATCATGCAAATTATCAACAACGGAGACTGAATATGGAGCTGTAAC